>JAHZMU010000261.1:0-20897 GCA_027743725.1 Rambutsinella grinnellia | reverse complement strand
CTTTTCACATTTATGCTTAATGTCATTAGCCATTTATCATTTTTTGTTAAATGGAAAAGTGGAAGTTTGCTACTGAAAGCTGATGATCATCATCATTAGATATTAGCATTATATTTTTTTTGCCTTCTTCACCTCAACTCTTAAAGACTTGGGAAAAGTGTCATTTATCATTAGGATTAATGATGGAAAAAGACACACTATACCCACCACCTCACAGTCTGGTTGGTGGTCATGTCATGCAAACAATGAGTTTAAAAGAGAGAGAAACGCAATGAGTACTTATAATGAGTTGAAAGCGATTTTTTAAAGTAATAAAATCATTAAGCATGGAACATGAGCTTAAGATGATAATTAAACTTGTTATTAGTGGCGCATTTAATTTAGGAAAAATTTGGTGAAATTTGGTGAAATTGGGTAATGAATAGATTCATTGTTTTAATCCTGGTCGATATATCGATCTTTGGAATGTTTACGATTTTAATGCCTGCTTGGTTGGAATGGAGTTGGGATATGGCTTAAAAAAATACCACTAGGGTAAATACTCTCCTGCTAAAAGATTTTACCTTTTAGATAATGAAATAATTTACTTTTTCCCTTTTCACAAGCCGTTCAAGTCGGCTCCTATTGGAATAGAAAAGCATTTTTTTCTCGAGCTCAAATTGGTAAAAAGAAATTGAAAGAATACCGAGAAGGGTATCTTTCAGTCAATAAGTCGAGGGAAAATGTTTCTTTCCTTACACTATTTTTTCTCCTCTCTGCTAATTATTTAAAAGCTCCCGAAGATGAAAACATCCCATTCCAAAGGATACCTTCTAATCTCTAGAATAAACAGTGGTTAAATAAATCCTTTTGAATTCGGCATCATTTTTCGCATGGTGGTAAAATCTGTTTAATTTTCCCACAACAGAGAGAACACGAAGCTCTAAAGAGTTCCCAACCGCCGAGAAATTTGTAACTACAGATAATTCCCAAACTGGCTGGTTTAATAGGAACAAATCACAACTCTAAAATAACAGCTTGGAAAGAAAAAAAGCTACATTTAATCATTAAATTAATCATTTCTCTCTCGAAACCTGATTTACTCTGTTTCATTAACGTCAAGAGTTTTATGGGTGGACTAGATATAATCTGTGTACTAAACGCACTCAAACCGGAAAGACAGAATGAGTGAAAGCATTACCTCCAACTCTTACGGAAGTATAAATCAAGTGGGCACAAATAAATATCATGGAATGTTCTATTTGACAGATACTCATTTCCACCTTTACCGCTTCTTCCACTTCAAATTATCAAGTCTATTTATAGAAAGATTTTCGCACAAGCTTCTCCTTTAAAAAAAATAATTTCAATTACAACTGCTCAGCATTCATTCCTTAATTCGACTTTTATTTTTTATGCAATTACAAGAGTTGCATCAAGTGGCTTCATTTCTTCCAAGAAAAGATTCTCACTCTATCCCATTATCCCAATATAATTTACTGGTTAATGCGCGTCCACCACATAAGAAGGAGAGAGAAAAAATATGTTGGCTCTATCATAAAATAGGAATGGACGTGTAGTCGTCGAGCACAATGAAATCTCCAATATTTCCTCGTGCACAGCAGGTAACCTTTTTTCAGAATTGGGAATAATTGTGCTCCTCCACCACCACCACTACATTACCACCATGTTTAATTCAGCTCTTAGGGAGTGGGGAACAATAACAGTAGCTCAGGCTCTTTTTCCTCTCTCTCTCTCTCTTCCACTCCACATTGGGAAAAATATTATATTCCGAAGGAAACTCGATTTTTTCTTTCAAGAAGCTCACCATAAACTTATACAATATCAGTCATGAACTATTCCTTCCTCGCAATAACTCACATTTTCACAGTGAAGAGCTACGAGCACTTCAAATCTCCACTCCATTTCCATCCACTTCACTTACGCTTCACCTCTCTCTCTCTCTCTCTCTGTTTACTCTGAGTGAAGAAGAGAAAAAGTAGCTAGAAAAATTACTCTTGTTGTGTGGGGATTGAAAAGTGGCTAGATCCGATCTGTGTGGTGGGGATGATGATGCTGATCCTAATAGCACTTAACATATAGAGATTCAGGAAATGTCCTGTAAAACGCTGGACGATTCTTTCCATCTCATTAGAGAATGAAACTCCCTTCATGAATCTTTCATTTCAAAAATCATTCAGTCTAGGTCATCATGAGATGAGATGGTAGTGTCATCCACCACACACATGATCATAATGATCTTGTTTCGCTCTCTCGCAACCAAGGCCGAACTAAATTCAATTAATCTTCACGCTTCTGTAATTCCTCATAATGGTAATTGACAAGTTTCTACTTTTTACGTATTAAAACGCATTTGGAAGGAAAAGCTTCTCGACTTTTTTCCCAGCTATATAAAATGCACTCAAAGTATTAAATTTTTGATAAAACACATTTCACGCTCGTTTTACACTAGCCTCATCCATTCCACTGTTTATGATTTCCATTCTTTGTAGAGGAAAAAAAATGATATGAGTTAAAGGAAGACAGAGAGGAATGGGAAATGTCGGAGATTTTTTTGACATGTTGTTAGGAGATGATAAAAAATTGTGTTTTTCTTCCCCGAGATGGATGGTGCATTAATGCAAAAAAAAGAGTAACTCATGTTATTACTGGAGTATTTGTTTAGTGTGTGTGCGCTACCGCTTCCTCACGCTTACGCACACACACACTAGAGGAAAAAAATGGTGACAGGCCATAATGCACCCGTTTCATCCAACGAAGGACGTTAGTGTAAAAAATGCGTAATGCAATGTAATGGCTTATGCATCACTTGTGGGGGAGCTGCCATTCATCTCCAGTCTTATGTAAAGTTCCAACAATAACAAATATGAACATGTTTGTGGAGACAGTCGAAGGGAGGAGGAAAAAGAGTTTTTATCAAAAAGAGGGAAAAAGGTTTTTATCTGCAAACAAACCGATTAGAGAAAGCTAAAGTGTTTTACGGTTTGAGTCCATTTTTTAAAAAGAAAAAATGGTATTATGAGATGATAATGTTAAAGAGTTGTGGTTAGATAGATTATTTTTTTGTTGTAAAAATTGGTACAGCAGTTTATGAAGAATATGATAGTAAAAACTTTTATTTTTCCCAACTTTCAATAACTTTGTACTAAAAATGAGTAATAAAATATCTCTATTCTCTCCAAATTGACTGTCGTGATGGATTCGTCCTTATAATAAAAAGTGACATTCATCACACAAGAAAATATTACCTTGAATAAGGTAAATGAATGCCGATGGCTTAGAATTTTAATGATATATTTCCCTCGAAAATACGAAGTATTTATTACCTTTCGTACCCATTCAATTCAATACAGAGTAAGAAAGGTTAGACTATTTCCTTTCCATCTCGGGTTATTTTTGTGGATCTTTTGCTCTCAGCAAGACGTCCTATAACAATGTACTTTCACCTTATTTCTGAGATTGAAGAGGATCAAGAGGAAGATCAACAATACTTCATTTAGCAGCCAAAAGGAAAACTATCATTGTGGTCTTCCTAAAATATGTAATAAGAAGAGTAGGAAAAAAATTGCATTAAGACTCATGATAATTCTGTCATTACAGTTTTATTGTCATGATTTGGATGATGATGACAATGACAATAATAATGAGCTATGATAGCGTATGAATAACTGTCAGAGAATTTATCAAATGCTGATCTGACCCAAAGATGAACCTATCTAGTGCCCTGCATTCCTGTAGAGAATATGGATAGATGAGAGTATGATCATGACAACTATGTCCGGAATGACGGACTAAATTCCTTTGAATTGACCTGGACACACTCCTGCTCTAATGAAATGTTTGGTAAAAAAAATTAACTTAGATAAAAGAATCCATACAGTTTCACAATAATCATGGCAATAATTTCCTTACTAGGAAAAAAGAGGACAGACAAGTTGAATGCGTATCTCCGATTCTAATCTCGTTTTTCGGCTCCCCACAAGCATTTTTACAGAGCAAAAAAATGTCTGAGGGACAAGAAGAGCTCTCATTTCTGTCGATTACATCAAATCCCATGAATCACATCTTAGAGCACAGGTATCTAACCTTTTTTCGCTGTTTCTTCTTCCCTCTCTCTCTCTCAACAACACTTAATTTACTAAAGACTGCTAGACCAACCATTCCAACTTGTGAAAATCGAGATAAGCCACCCAAACGGACCTTTTTCTCTATAATATTTGCCTCCTGCTTCTTACCACCCAGGTGGAAGCCACTAGCTAGAGAATTAAGAGATGGAAGGAAATATCTGATGATATTATTACATATCCCATCAGTCTCCTATCATTTACAACGTTTTTGCCATTCTACCTATCTCTTTCAACAACCCATTACAATAAATTGGTAATATGATTCTAAAATATAATTAATCCATTCCTCTTCTCTCTTCCTAGATGACAAACGAAATGACAGTGTTCCAATTTTCAACTGGATTCATTAATATCAAAAGAATAAAAATAGTCACATATTGGATAAAATCCTCCCCATTTATTACTCTACAAGCCACACACACTCTTCCCATTAGTTTTAGAGAATTCCCTTTTGTAAAGGAGAAATGACACCGATTATGACGACTATTAATTTGTGCTCAAGCTTTTGCTCTGATAGGCTATGATAAACGATGAGATCTGTTGAGCCTTTCTTATCATTATCATCATTGTCATTAAATTGTGAACAATTGTTATGTCCTTGTTTAATGCTAGGCGCATTCCTCAATCCCTTTTTTTCTCTCAGAGAAATATTAGTATTACATTGTTGCGTGCTTATTCACCTTAAAAAAATATATCCGTTTGGTTATCCGGCGATCCTTAAGATTAAATAAGCACCCACAAGAGTAAACAATGTTACCCTAATAATGGATTATCCTTCTTGAGTTAATAATACTCTTAATTTTCATCCCCAACTTTATAGAATTTTTATCCCCGTTTCACATTTTCCTTAAAATCATAAGATGGCCACTAGCTCATGATGAATGTGACAGTGGGACTGTTGAGAACCTATCTATTTTTGTTTTCTTGGTATTTTCTTACCAACGTTTTTGTTCTTTTGCCGGTCTTATCATCATCTTTTACAAGTGGGTATATACAAGGGGAACTGACAAGGAAAAAATGTCGTCTTTTGACTTCCCTGAAGAGAAAAAAAAACTAGCTACATATGTCAACCTTATGAATGCTTCATCAGCCTCAACAACGTGTCACCATCGTTGATGCATAAGCAGAGGTAGTTTTCTCTAATCTTGGGTTGATCAAAAGAAATGGATCACCCCAGCACGGAACAGCACGAAGAGTATAACCGCCGAGCTTGTAAAATCTTTCATCGGGCAATTAGCTTTCCAAGTTGGAAAATATGACAATGGTTTAATATATAAATTGTAGTCTAATGTTAATAATGATGTGGAAGATTGTTACAAGCAAGGATAACTCTTGTCTAAAATCTGTAAACATGTTGTGTCTGGAGAAAAATGAAAGTCCCAAATAGGTAGGGATGCCGATAGAGGTAGAAAGGGAAGAACTTTTTTGAGTTATAATATTTATAATTTTTTTCCTCAACTCTCCAAAATGACCAATTATCAGATGGCTGAAAAAGTGACGAAAGTGGAGGCACAACTTTAGAATATTGAAGAGCTGGAAGAGATGCAATCAGAGAGAGCTGATGCTTCATCCCAATTCTCACCATCATTTTTCATCTGCAAAGTGGACTTTGGTTTATCTAGAAATATTATCTAAATCCTAGAGACCGAAAGAGAGAGAGAGCTTAAGAAGGAATATTGAGAATGGAAAGTGAAAAAATGTGAAAAATATTAGGTTGTAGTTGTAATACTCTGCTATGACAAATGTCAGTAGGTCATAGGAACAAAGATGGATTATTAAAGTATGAAAAGTTGTTACAAATTTGAATTTTATATGAAAGTTTTCTAAACCATCTGGCAGTATTCTACGATTAACTTTTGCGATTAAATAATGACAGGTTAGCAGGTTCGGATAAGGGTAAACAAAGCCTCTTTTGGCCCGGTGATGATTGCTAGAAAGAATGGTGGCGGTAGTGAGTGATAAATTGATAAGAATCAAACAGGAAAAAGAATATCAACAAACTGGACAAACTCGACTTGTTTATAGCTGGACAAGCAAACATGAACACATGGACACGCATTTATTTATCTAGTTTATAATATATAAAATGTATTAGAAAGAACGAGTTGGGAGCAATTCAACCAGTGAAAACGAGTGATGACAGACAAGTTGACAAAACACTGACAAAGTGGACTTCTTCTCGAGTCAAGTTTGGGAGTCGCAAAGCTGTTGTGCTTTCATGCAAACGGTGAAAAACAGAGAGTTTTCATAATAATGAAATTTTTTTATATGAGAATTGGTGGTGGTGATGTGGTGACAAGAGTGGATATTATGCATAGCATGTCTCATAAAAATATTCGGGGAAAATGTATGCATTTCTCTCGCTCTAGACTCAATCCCTTTGCCAACTTTAGAAGGCTCAAGTGCCAAAGCTTCCAGCTCTGAATTCATCACCATCAGTGATGTGATGATGGAGAGAGGGCTATTGTGGTCTGATGTGATCAAGGGAGTGGGACATGACATATCTCATTTACCTACTTATTTAAATGCTGGCTCACAACTCACATTTCTCCCTCATAATTTCCCATCTCCACTTTGGAAAGATGACAAGAATAATATGCTATTCTTTTCTAGAGAGAAATCAAAAAAGTGGAATAAATTGAGTCTTGTCCTCAGCTAGTCTCACATCGCATTCCTTTATTTCTCCAAAATAAGGAGCAACTATTCCCCTTCCTTTTACGCTTCTACCGACAACGGTAACAAATGGCCTTAAATATCTTAAGACAAAAGCTGAACGACGACAGACACACAGAGACAATCTGATGAGACACAGCCGGTGGGTCGTCCTCTTTTTTTATAATCTCCTACTTTGGGATCTCTCTCTCCGAGAGTGGAATGAAGAAGGAAAAAAAGTCAACATTTTTTACTCATTGTGCAACCTCCTATTTATCCCAGTTTTATTTTATTACTCCACATTATTTACATAGATTATGTGGGCATATGCGATCTACCTTCTACCTTCCCCTCTCATTTATCTCGTTAAATGGGCCTCGTGTAATTTTCTAATTTCAGCTAATAAAAATGATTACGTCGAAGCCTAACTACCTCACTCTCAAATTTATATCCACATGGATATCACTTCCTCTACCGTTTCCTTCCTTGGCTCATTAGAGAAATTGTGTTTGTTTCTAGGAAAGAATTCTTCTAAAAAAATCACTCCTCAACTACTCCAGTTATTGCAAACTACACAAACTATATATTAGATAAATCTTGACAGCCTCTGATCAAGATGATGAAAATCAAGCGCTTACACAACACAATTGAAACGAAACAATTTAGAATGTAAGAATCTTCACTTGCACTATAAACATTGTAATTATCTTGATCATCATACCAACGATGAGATCATGTCTTGTAGCTCGACATCTCTCAAGACTGACTACTTTCAATCCACCCTCCTCATCCACAATTGCATGACAGGAGTGGGGCATGTGCCAAAAATACTTTTCCCCTGATAACTCACACAATTCGAGGAGAAACATCTGGATTTGCAAAAACAAGAATAATTTACACGGAGCAAGAATTCCCCTCTTATCTTGGTGCGGTGTCTAAATCGAAGAGACTAAGAGATTTCCCGATTGTTTCTATTTTCTCCCATGTTTATATGTAAACAGAGAGAGAGGGAGGATTAGAAAGTAATTATTTGTCTTGTCCGAAGTAATTCGATACTATTGTGGGTTCTATTCTAGCTGGCGACAAAAGTCCGGAGAGTACTCTTTTTCTCTTTATCAAGGGATGCTCTTATCTTTGTGGGGCATTAAAAGAATAATTTGTCTGGGTGATGGAGGTTACAAGGTTTCACTTCCGCCTTATACTCATCACTCCCATTCTTTTTACTGGTCCATGTGACAAGTTGAATTGGAAGCGGGTTTGAAATCTGAGGGAAGAAAATACAACTGAAAAGATTAAGTTTGAGTGGATGATCCCGTCCACAATTTCAAATACTTGGCCCATTTTTTTACACAAAATTGTTTTTTTCTTCAACAGAGGATTATTGGCATTCCCCAACTAGGCTTTGGTGTATTTACATCTGTATAACATACGATAATCATTAAATTGATTCTCTTCGGGAGAGAGAAAGAATCACACTTGATTGCACTTATTCTTAGTCGGTATTGCTCTTGTCTCCGTTAACTGATGCATGCCATTGAGTGAAATATATTATTCCTTTCAAGTTAGCTTGAAACTATTAGAAACGATGATGATTCGAGATTTGAATAAAATGGTTCGGTATAANGGAGAGAGAAAGAATCACACTTGATTGCACTTATTCTTAGTCGGTATTGCTCTTGTCTCCGTTAACTGATGCATGCCATTGAGTGAAATATATTATTCCTTTCAAGTTAGCTTGAAACTATTAGAAACGATGATGATTCGAGATTTGAATAAAATGGTTCGGTATAAAAGGGAGTTAACCGATTCATCTCGGGTTACAACTGGAGCCTGGAAAAGTAGACTAATTTGAGGACAGGATTCCTCTCTCTTTTATTGTTTGAAAAGGCACACACACGACGTTTGTCTCTCTCCTTAATTTCAGAGAGAAAATGTTGACTAAGCAACTCTACCCCATTTTAAATAATGTAGTAATTTTATAATTTCTAATTGTCACCTGAAATAATTTGCATTAAACTAAACAAGCCTTAACTACTTTGTTGGTATGCGCTTGAATAAAGCGAAATATTCATTTGGTAGGAAGCGAGAATTTGAATTTGCCCCAAGCGATTTTTTTCTGGTGAGGAAGCGTTTGCGAAAAAGGAGTCATTCAAGCATCACGTACTTAAGTCATAACGCATTAAGCCCAAGCCCACATTATCAACTTGTTCGAGAAGAGCTTTCTCGTCACACATTTTTTTTTCGCCCATTCATTATTTCCTCTGCTGCTGTTCAAGTGGTTAAAGTCTGTACGTGGATGAGCAGTAATCACTTTACTTAAATAGGATGTCTTGTCATTCCTTCCCTCTCATCTCATCATCCACAACCACCCTCTGATTCAATGCGAAATGTCTCCGCAATTCGGCAATGATGGATTGAAAAGTACCAGAAGAGGACGAAAACGAGATGAAATGAAGATGAGCACAAAAATTCATCATGTCCCGTATCCTCTTTTCTAAACCTTCTTGACAACCTAACCTTTTTCCTTTAATCAATTACTCTTCACTCTTTGTCTTTAAAAGAATGTAAACAAATTCGCAATCACTCACAAAAAAAAAACTCCCAACCTAACTGCACATTTCTAGCAAATATTAATTATTAAACATTATCCTAATTAAATAGTGACAAAGCTTGTGTGAACTGAGGAGGATGTATTGCGAATTTTATTAATTTGCTCACTTTAAAAAACAGTTAACTTCCCCCAATAAAAACGTTTTATTACACTACCAACAGGGTAATTGATATAGCTCCTATTCCTATTTCCTTTTGACATGGCCATTTGCCGAAAACAGTCCTTTACCACTATCAACCTCAATACTTTATGGCGCTACTGCTTTGTCCACTTTTTTTTCATTTAATTAAACTCATAAATGAGGAAGGAGATGGTGATGATGACGTACTTATATTGTTGTGTGTGTAGCCATGATTACATTTAAAATTTATTAGAGAAATTCACCTAAAAAAACTAACCATTAAATATTTTTTTAAACAATTTTATATCAAGAGTTTGTTTACCCAGCTAAAAAAATTCCTTTTGTAATTCAGACTCTCAAGAGTATGCAAAGTGACAAAGAACAGTGTCATACAAACCATAAATCATTTATGAGCTTTATTCCCATCCAAACACTACTCAACTACTACTCATTTCACACCTTTTTCTTTAATAAATTATTTTCTCTCCTATAAAATATTAATATTTCTCCCTACGGTCAATCACTTGGCAATTTGCTGTTAAATATTTGCATATTTTAATTCATGAAAAAAATACGTGAAAATTGCTTGAGAGAGAAACTGCTTAAAAAATTTTATTCAGTAAAAAAAATTAACAGTTTCACTACGCATCTCACAAAGCCAATCACCACATGGATCATTTTAATTACTGTTGAGGAAAATAATGAATTTTATAACAAAATTGGTCACAAATTGCAACCTAGCCAGGAGAGAATTGGGGCTTGAAATAGTTTGATTGATGACTTTGATATAAATTATCTCATTTTATGTATCACATCCTGTCTAATAAGTTAACCGCTATTCTCCATTTCGCGGAGTTGGTGATAATAATAAATTTTTTAAACTGGTAAAAGAGGAAAACCACTTGAAAACCTAGTCAACAGTTAGCTCAGGCACCTGCAGCGCGCCATGCCAAGTAGAAGAAAAAAATGGGTTTTTTATATCCCTCATCATCCCCGGATCCTTGCACAAATCTTGTAAACACCTGACCGCAAATTGTAGTAGAAAATGTAATAAATAGGTAATATAATAACTTTTGTCTTAAAATCTGATCGCAAACTTTAAACTGTCAGGAAATATCTGACCTATCTTCTCTGAGATTACTTATTTTTTTTTGTTAGGCTAATAAAATCGTTAGCAAACTCATACTTTCCCACTTATTTATTTCCTCTGTAGGATGGCGCATAGGCTCCCAAAGTTCATAAAAATGCTATTTAACCATCCAAAATGTTTTGATTTACGACCAACACTCTGGGAACGTAATCAAATGGGGTTTTCAAACTTGTAAGGATTAAATTTAAAAATATTTTTCTCCTCAAAAACTTCAAGCCTTCCTTTAATAACTAATCGAGTCTAGATTGAGGGAAAAAGTTTAAGAAAAAATCTAAAACTGGCTGGCTCTCTTGTTTGTTTGGTCATTAAATCCACAGCTCGTTTATTCTCACCTTTTTTCGCATGTCATCATCACCATCTTCTTCTCTTTTGCATGGGCGCTCCTCAAACATAAAAAGCTTTAGAGTTTTTTTTTCACTAAAAAAAAAAGAGAGCAAAAATTTTTTCCTCCCTTTCAAGTTAGTTAGTCATGAGAGGGTAATGAGGTTGATCTTAAATCATCTTCGATTTGTCATTATTTTATCACAAACGACTCGACAACTCATTTGACTCGGGTGAAAAGGTGATCAAAGGGAAACTCGCTTTTTAAAAACTTCAATAGAATGTTTTTTCAAACTTTATGATCCTAATAGTTGTTGACTAGATATTCTGTGTAAGCTAATATTTCCCTTTTAAATGTATAAATTTTTCACGATTATCATTAGCAAATGTTGTCATTTTGATTGTAATCAGATGATAAAAATAAGGCCAACTTGTCACTCTGGGGNGATTTGTCATTATTTATCGTCAAACGACTCGACAACTCATTTGACTCGGGTGAAAAGGTGATCAAAGGGAAACTCGCTTTTTAAAAACTTCAATAGAATGTTTTCTCAAACTTTATGATCCTAATAGTTGTTGACTAGAGATATTCTGAGTAAGCTAATATTTCCCTTTTAAATGTACGAATTTTTCACGATTATCATTAGCAAATGTTGTCATTTTGATTGTAATCAGATGATAAAAATAAGGCCAACTTGTCACTCTGGGGGAGATTATATAAGAGCTTAGAAGAAATTTTTGCTCGCACAATTACTGACATGACACCAGTATCAATCGTGGTGATTGTAGACCATCACCAGTTCAATAGAAATAATCAGAGAAATTCATTAAGAGTGAAACTTACGCGAGCACTAATTTAAATGGGTTGCGCAACGAGAGCTCATCAAAAGCTGATGAAAAATTGAGCATGCAAATGACTGACAAAGCTGGCTCGAGGGTGACGATTATTAACTTTTTTCTTGATGACAATAACGATGAGTGAATTAGATAGAAGTAGTATGACTCCCCTCCTGATTCCCTTGCAATTTATTATTATTGCATATTTGCAAAGTTGCCCAGTTGGTGATTAATATTTCTTTAGCGGAAAGAAAAAATGAAATAGGATGAGCAAATTGCATATGGGTAATGAGTGATTCGCAAACAATTCACAATAATGGAGCTACCACTTCGAGTTTCAATTACCGTTAGACATGAATAAATGAATGAGTGACATTACTCGAGTCCTAACCTCTTCATCAAAGTCACCAAAAGCTATTTGGGTAGAGAGCAGAAGGCTTCCTTTCCCTTTTACTACGTTTCCTTATGATTTTCAATTAGCATACCATCAGTTTAGAGAGAACCCCGTTCATTCTGAATCGAATCAGGCTTGATGATGACACAAGTTAGTTAACACTTTTATGTTTTAAGGGTGAAGTATGGGATGATGAGGATGATGACTGTCATATTGATAGTGTGGTTGAGCAGTGGCTGAAAAGTTATTTGATGGGAGTCATCTCATCGCCATTACTCATTTGGACTAAGCCAAAAAAAAATTATGTATAAAAAAACCAGCTAATCAATCTGTCGGAAGGCAGAGGCAGGTGAAGAGTCTCTCTTTTCTCAATCCCATTATAAAATCATTAATGACCCATTCAAATTTCGTAACTAAAGACTAAAGGGGGTGACTTCAAATTACTAATTAGTTATTGGAATTTATCGCATTTAAATTGCCAATTCCTTTAGGCTTAATATAGTGATGGATACCGTTAATAAAAATGGTCCTTTCATACCCAAGAAAAAGGACACTTTTGTCTTGATCATCATCAAAGGACAAAAAACAATTAAGTCTTCTATTTCCCCCACAACACTCTTTCCTTTTATAGGCCCGACTCTTGAGAGAGAAAAATTAATAGAAAGAGTTACTCATCCTCACATTTCTCAATGGTATACAAGCAGCTTAATGACGTAGTCTTTAAGCTCCCAGCGAAACGCTTGAAAAATTTAAAGAAAAAAAAACATTGCACAACTTCGAAAAGAAAAACATCCATGCTGGTGAGAAGAGATTTTTTAAACAATGGTATTGCCTTCTCATGCAAGAGTATTAGGGTGACCTATGTCCTTCTCTCTTTTTATAGGCCCGACTCTTGAGAGAGAAAAATTAATAGAAAGAGTTACTCATCCTCACATTTCTCAATGCTATACAAGCAGCTTAATGACGTAGTCTTTAAGCTCCCAGCGAAACGCTTGAAAAATTTAAAGAAAAAAACATTGCACAACTTCGAAAAAAACGATCCATGCTGGTGAGAAAGGATTTTTTAAACAATGGTATTGCCTTATCATGCAAGAGTATTAGGGTGACCTATGTCCTTCTCTCTTTTTTCATGATGATGACCACCAAGCGACACAACACTTGAGTCATTTCTCTCCTATGCTCATTGTCAACTTTACGTAATTAAATTGATTTATTAAATATTTTTAGAGAGAGAAAGAGTGAAAAATCTTTCTTGAAAGAGGCTTATTCAGAGATGAATGCAAATATCTTTTGGAAAACTAATCTCCTTAAAAACGTTAGAAAGGATTATGGTTTTGAAAACGTTTTGAGAATGAGTATAATGGAAACTAATTACATATTTATTTAGGATATGAGTATCCACCTGAGAAAGTCTTGATAGCCTTCATCTATTTTTACGAGGAGGATGAGCGGTGTTCAAGAGCTTTACTATTATTGCCGCTATTATAGCGATTGTTGTTGTGTGAAGAGGAGATGAATTCAAAACGACTTCATTAGCCCTTTATCTCTCTGGATTTTAGGAGAGGAAGAGGCACGCCAAAAATTTAAAAAATGTTAAGACTTTCCCCCTAAAACTCTAATGATTAGGTATTCAGTCATGTATAGCTAATTACTTAAGTTTTTAACACAATTATTGTCCAGGTAAGTCTTCCCTGAACGAGGATGAGTGTTTGACTAATTAGCACTTTTTCATCAAGAAACAAGTTGTTCTCAATTCAGTAGAGCGGAAAAGATCAAATATGTAAGGGTTGAGGCAAGACACGAGAAATGGAAGTCTCCTGATAGAAAATCGAGGAGTTGTAGGGATTCCTTTGGAAAACTATGTTAATATGATTATCCCATTTATTTCCATTTTATTCTGCTTCAACTCACGCACATCTCCATAAGTCTACCGGTGTTTGGTGTGTTCTTCGAAATTCATTTGGGAATTCATCAAAGTTGGTGGAAGCCACCCAACTTTCTAGACTAACGTAATTTAATTAATTATCTAATTATCTAGAATGAGTTTGATCTCTTTCTCCTAAGAACCCTGTAGAGTTTTGTGAGATGACATGATTCAAATTTCCATGAAGCATCCTTATTAAACATCATTAGATTGAAATGCGGATCTAGCAAATCTTTTGAGGATTTTTTTTGACAGCATCAATGAGTAAAAGAAAAGTGTGCATGATCATCTCCATTTTCCTTCACTTCATGGTTGGTGAGCTTGTCATTCAATTCCATTTTTGACTCATCACTCTTCTTCCCTGTTTCTTTCAAGCGAATGAATGCGAATCTTTGAAATTGTAAAAATAATCCATTATTATCACTCTCATCTTTTCTCAATGACTCAACTCCATTTTGCTCAAGCTTTTGCTAAACAGTGTGCAGATGTCTTTAATGAGGAGTTCCAAGAAGAGCATTTTTCTCTCCTTTTATTACCCTTTTTCTTAAACTGCTTAATTAGTATTAAAAACTAAGCATTGAATTAGGGAGCTCTAGAGATTGCCTTAATTAGTCAAAACAAGGTTTGGAGAGAGACTGAACTGCTGATTCATTTCGAGAAAAGGAAAAGTGTTCAAGTCACAGAGCTTTCAATCAAGGTATTGAGAGAGTAAGTCACATTGCATCAGAAACAATTCAATTCTTTGTCTCTGCACATGAATTTTTATGGGAGTAGAGAAATGCAAAGACCAAGTCATGACATGGAAGTTTTTAGTTGCTGCCAATGCATAATACCTTCTTTCAGCGAATGAATGGGGGGACAAAGAGAACTATTCATATTTTAATGTTTCGCCAGTTTTGACCATATTTTAGCGTCCTGTTTAGCTTCATGCGCACCTGGTTCTCTACTCGTTCCATTTGATATGTTTATTACAGGGAAGAAAATAGTTTAGAGGTGGTGGGGCAAGAGAGAGAGCCGCACCAATGTCAACATTTCAACAAATATGTAATAATAAAAAGAGTTTTACAACTTTCAAATATTTATCCTCCTGATCAGGATGTCAATGTTGTCAATATGCAAGTCTTTATTGAGAAGCATTTAAGGAATCCATCATCATCCAGACGCACACTTTATGCGAATGTAAACAAGTCGTAAAAAAAGTCAAGACAGGAGCAGGAGAAGGGTGGAAAGACGACAATGTTTGAGCTTTATGTAAAGAGTAGGTGTTTGAGAGAGAATCAAAAAAGTAGTTAATAAATGATTGTGAATTTATAATTAAAGCGGAAAATTTTCTGGAAGAGTTTTGGTTGAATTGTTAAAACAACTTACATAGGGTTGGAGGTGTTCCAATGAACATTGTAGACTTTACTGGAACAGCACATGGAACACATGAGGATGAGCGTCTGAGCGAAAATCACAGAGACCAAGTTGAACCCGTGAACGGACTTGGAAGAGTTTGCGTATGATGAAGGGGTCGTAGAGCGTTTGTTTTTTGGCGCATTACTAGACCTAAGACTATTGCTTTTAACTTTTGAAATACTAGGGGAGCTCGAGTCTCTCATCCTCTCTAGTCTGGTTGGTAAAGGGGATGGTAAAAAGGGGAGAAAACTTGATCTAACTACACTCTCACTAACACCTCCACCCCCTCCATCTCCCTCTTTGGGAGATGAGGTGTGGTGCGCTCTTCTACTACTCGCCGTTAATGTTCTCCTCCGGAGGTGACTAAACACGTCCGAGAGCTTCTCGCTTAACTCGCCAGCTAATTGCATTTTGAATATTTTGGGTAGGCTTTTGCTTGAAATTTTTAAACTTTATCCTCTCATCGATCTCAGTTAACTAAGAAGAAAGTGAAGATGTCTCATTTTTCAAGTGTGACATAAACCGTATTAAATATTTCTTCAACTTTTACGACTAAATGACGCCTCTCCAGCTAACCACTAATCCTCACTATTCTACTTTGCTAATTCCAGTTATAAAATTAAATTTTTATTATCCTAATAAGGAGACTGTTGAGATTGTTTACTCCACGTTTTAATCCTCTAACAATGTATGAAACGTTTCACTTGTTGCATTCATTAACGTCAGCATTCGTTTAGTCTTCTAGTATTCTCCAATCTCTATCATGAAAGGAAACCACTTCACTTTCCACTTCCGACCCGACTACTCCAAATAAAGGCACAACTTCATCGTGTATGTCACAATCTCCCTCATTAGAATCTTATAATCAGATGAGAAACTGGTAGATTATCTGATCCAGTTGATCCACCTTCTCATTTCTGACCACTCTCCCATTTAAGTTGACAAGTTTCCTTCGTGCCTTTTCTTTTCTTAAGTAATATGATACTGTGGATGTGTACAATAATTATTCTTTTATTCCTTAGTAATTCGATACACTGGACACGAGAGATAAAATAAGAGAATTATATCACCACCAACCAATTTATTTTAGTCTTTATTCCGTATTCATTTTGTGGTTTTCGTGTAGGCATATATTTTCCTCTCTTGTCATAATCCTACACTTTTTATCAGAATCTTGTCATTCATTCCAGTCGTTTTGTTCTCGGGCGAGAGCAAAAGAGAGAGACTGAAAAGATTTGATTGTATCGGAGCTACTCCTCCTTCTTGCCGATATAAAAATGCTTAGTTTATCTGTATAAAACGCAGAGAGATTCCTTCTCCGTTGGTGGATTTTTTGACAGGAGTCGTAAAAATGGCGAGTGGAGTTGTTCCCGTGACAGAAAATGCTCTTGTCACCGACACTGGACACTCTTGAAAGTCAACTTTCAACCTTGCTCTACGTGCCTGTATCAGAATTGCTTTTTTCTTTTTCTCTTAAAAAAATTCTCTCTTTTTCTTTCAAGAAATCTCCATTTAATTTCAAGACTCTCCCTTTGGAAAAATATTGGTAATCATAATCTCTTCACTTAAAAACAAACTTCATTTTATGTAATCAACGAGGTTCTACGGCTCCTCAATAAGTGGAGATATAGGCTCAGGTTTTCCGTCGCCAGAACCAAAATTCTCTCCAGTTTACAAATCCATCAAGGGATACGGAACGGGAAAATCCTAATCCGTTTCCACTTCACAAAACAATATGAATGTTTTTAAGTTGAATGATTCCATGCAAAAAAAATAGTCCTCTAATCCTCTTTAGATAATTCAACACGTTAACAACTTCACTAATTCCAATTCAAACTCTAAAAAAAATTTCACTCTTTTCCCAGCTATTGCACTCTTCTCACCTGCATGGCTCATGCGCTTTTTGCCATGCACTCTGCCAAACAAAATGTTTTACTTCTCTCTTCAATTTTTTTCCCTTCAGACCTGCTTTTGACAGTCATTACCGTTGCCGCTTCACAAGTTAAAAAAATACTTTTTGTCGGACACACATTGCACATCTGTGTAGCCGTGTGAGAGCCTCCACAACAACTAAACTGATGAGACTGAAGGAAAACATTTTTTTCAAACATTAAAGAGTCAAAAGAGATATAGGTAGGATGCAATATATCCCTCCACAGTCACTGAAAAACGAGCAACAGCTTAACAGGCCTGTAGGCAGTTTTTTGTTAGAATCTCTTGAGAGAGAGAGAAGGAAAAACGTCTGCCTCTTCTTACTTTATACAGCTCTGCTTCTTCAATATAAAAGTTTTAAAGGCATACCTTTGAAAAAGGAGAGGTTGTTGGATCACGATGATAATGATTGTCTTCTCTCAACATACATATGTGTACACAATGGGAGAGTTTGAGGAGAAAAAATTGTGTACATGTGTTAAAGCTTGTTGTCTTGTCGTTATAGGTTGAAGCAAGGAATGCATGTAAAGCGCGTCAAGGGAAAAAGCCCCTGAAAAAACGGCACAGCTTTTAAAGATTCTCCTGATTCCTCCCGATCATCATTGTGAAAAATGAAACAGAAAAAATATTATGGGATTCCTTTTCAAAGAAGGGAATACGATGACTCTGGTATTCTTTGAAAAGGTCCCTTTTTAAGAAGTGCTCCTCCTCATTCTCATCTTCCAAGAGGGTTATATAGTAAGGGTGAGAGGAATGAAAAGGTGCATTGTGCAATGGATGCAGCGATGCATTTTAGACTGGCATTTTAGACTGGTATATAACAGGGATGATTAGATATGCCCATCTTTTTCCTCTCTCTTGAAAAAGTATTGACCATCTGAAATTTTTTTTGGAGGCCCCATTCCATTCTCTTTACGATTTTCACACTAGGAAAAGGTGAAATGGGGAATGGAAAAGCTACCCAAAACTACTTGAGCAACAAGTAGGGAAGTCGGTGCAGCATCAACAATGCACACTCTCGACCACAATACAACCCAGAATATAATTGGATAGGATATTAATTTCTGATATGGAAAAATAACAATGTACGAGGATAATATAATGGGCTGAAGAGGAGATTTTTTTTTCTCGTATTGTCCCCTCAAGAGGATGATGAGGAGGAGGATAATACACGGGTTGAAGTGGACCCATTTGTTGCAGAGAAAAATGTCTCAAGTACACTCTTCTCTTATTTCCCTCACAATAGAGTTCTCTCTCTGGAAAGGGATTACTTTCAGCCTTTAAAATTCATTTCCTCTTCTGGAGAATTAGTTGAATGGGAAGGAATGCTTTTAAGCTAATGATTTTTATCCGCCTTAATAGACGACAAAGGCGAGAGAGAGCCTCGTGCTATATATAAAACGGAAGTTGGTTTGCTTCTCTTTTCAGATTTAAAGCTGATCATCTCTCAAGCAAGAAAAAAAATGTGTGAAACGTTTCAAATTACAAAACGTTCTCGCCTACTCCGCTACCCACAAATCGGTAAGGTGCAGTGGGCAATCCGTAATAATTTTTTTTTGTAATATAAGGAGAGCATTACGATCATCTTAATATGAGGAGAGAGAGAACAGAAGCCAGCTTTAAAAGTTTCACCTGAAACCCTCATCGTATCGTCAACACTGAAGCAACCACAAGACTCTTAGTAAGTCTCTTACTCACACATTCCCGTTCAACATCAACCTGAAATGTGTAGTCTGACTATCATATTTTGTCTTGAGAAAAAGGAAAGGAATTAAGTGGAGTTGTTGAAACAGCCTTTTTCGCCTGGAGACATTCGTCGTCTCGTCCGACTCTATGAGCTTGTAGCTGTAATCATATAGCTGGAGCTATTTTGTATGGGTCAATGCATGTGAGGAGAGAAAAAAATAAGAACCTTCTCTCTCTCGGGTACCTGCCTCTCAGCAAAATAAAAGAAGTGAAGAGGGGCATCATCACAGGGTGATGATGATTCTTGCTTTGGACGAGGATTTGGTTCGAACGAGTTGAAGGACTCAAGCTGGATTGTCAGGGGAAAAGTGCATAGCACTGTCCATCTTAGAAATTGTATATGGCTTGTATTACACTATGCACTTGGGAGAAGCTCTGGGAATCCTCTGCACTTCATATTGGATGAATAAGGAGAAGAAAAACTCCTCTTCCCTTTTTCTACTTTTACCTGGAGGCAACTCATTCTTTCGTGGACTCTTCTCAGATAGAGTTTCCTTTTGATCAAACTATCATTATCGTCTGGGTTTTTTCTGCTTCATCATCTTCATTTAGGAATAGAGTGGACAGAGACTTGTTGATTGAAGAACCATCTCTAATCAAGTTTACGAACTCATGTTATGAATCTGTTAAATAATAGGGAAGTGACATTGGCTCTTTTTAAACTGACATTAATGCAAACTTTACCTTACACCTTGACCAAAAACATTAGAGATAGGAACGCACACTTTATCACTCCTCTAGTTTATTTTTACACCATCACCTCCACCACAAAACCTTATCACTAACAAGTATCACTGTGCTTTTTTTGCACTCAGAAGAAAATGGGTATCTACAAGGGAATAACTTGTTTTTTTTTATAGTGTTGACCATTATCACTGAAAAAGTGGAAGGGAGCATTGAGCAGGAGCAAGCCATTTTTGCATAATGATGCGATGTGCAACACAACACTGCAGAAAATAACTTAATCAACAGTCCCAGCCAGAGAGAAGGAGGGGAGCTGCAAAAAAAGCCTGGTATTAGATAAATCTACACTTTTTTATACAAAAATTCCTGTTTCCCTTTATCAGTTGCAGTTTCACCCAGAAAAAAATGCAACGGGGAACAGGCTCACTGATTATTGATGGGGATTAAAGAGACCAAGCCTCTCAAACACTAGCTATTTTAGACTAAGTAGAGAGAGAGAAAAAAAAGGAGTGACATTTTCAATAAAAAATGGAAAAGTGTACGAGAAACACGTTATAAATCCTCTAGCGACAAATAAGTGGATTCAACTCTGAGGAAAAAAATGGTAATGATGAATATCATCCAAGTTGTGACCGCTTTTACTCCGAGTGATAAAGATGCTAAGTAGGTGATATCAGAGAGAGAGAATTTATACGAAAAAATGGGAAAAAATTTCATCATTTTCAAAGCTGTTGGTAAAGTGTGAAGGAATCACTCTTGTGGTATTTGTTTTTTTCCCTTTTTCATTTGCCTCCAATCATCTGACAAGGATGATGGGATGATTAGGATGATGAGTTGCTCATCGTGGTAATAATTTGTGGCTAATCAAGCCCGAGCAAAGAGAGCAGATTCCACAGACCACAAAGCCATCTTGCAATTTCGTCTTACCAAAAGCTAAGGGAAAGCAAGTGATGATAACGTTATAATCTATTGATTCGTGATAAGTGTGGTGGTGATGATG
>JAHZMU010000260.1:0-14411 GCA_027743725.1 Rambutsinella grinnellia | reverse complement strand
TACAAATGGCAAATGTGGTTCAGGATTTTGACAAGGTATTGAAAAAGGATTACTAAGTGTACCGCGGATTGAGCCCGGCTTTGTTTGGGGAATATCCAATGCGATTGACTTGTTGCAAGCTTCCTACAAACAATAAAGTTCATGTTTTATTGTTCTCTCGTATGACCTATCGTAGTATGGTTTGACTGTTGAGTTAAAACGTGCTTTATAATACTCAGTTTTTCACGCATAGAATTTTTTCTAAAGGACGAATCCCTATCGAGGCTGCTCGCACTATTACGTTTTCGTGACTCGGCAATTATTTACCTGTTTACGGAGTCCTTTTCGCAATTAGTTTCTGCGGGTTTTCAACCCTGCTGTATAGTTGATTTGAATGGCCAATTTTTTATACTAATTTGTAAGTATTGTTTAGTATCCGGTTACTCTGTCCAACTTTAAAAGTAAAAGCCACAAAGCTGGTGTGAATCTTGTGTGTAATTTGTTTAAAGCTTGTTTAAAAAAATCTTCAAGAGTTCAATTGTTAAACTGACTTGAAACGGCAAATTTACAAGTAGGTTACTCATCCATACGCGTCACTCTTTCCTAGAGAGGAAGGAAGGATTGACAAGCAGAACAGCAACAAGTCGCACTTTTTACATGAATGTGGAAAAGGAGGTGTGACTCATCCCATCAATTCAGATCTTGATCAGGATAAAAAAACGGAAGGGGATTCCGTCATCGTTCTGTTTATGTAAGTTGAAATTTGAAATATATATTTGTTTAGCAACTCCCATTTTTCGAAATGCATCTATAAATCAAAACGTTGCGTGTTTAATGCTTTGTCCATATCTCTTGTGATTTTTCATAAGTGATATACCATAATAGGAAAAGTATCATTTGAAATACGCACACTCATCGCAAAATCTTCATGGTTGACTTTTAAAAATGATTGCGATTAAAAAGTTTTCCCAATTAAAGTTGTATTTAATGGATTTCATATTAAAAGCAAATTAAAAAGAGCTCGTTTCGACCAAGGCAAATGGCCTCTACAGTATAAATGGCACCGGTTTTCCCATTATAGTGTAAAGCGTTTAATGGTTATGACCTGTTTTAAAATACTTTTGCGCACCATCGCCAATAAATCGATGGGCAGGTAGACAATTATGGGATGATTGGGGATGTAATACTTAATAATGATGGAGCTACTTGACGCATTTTATCAAATGCTCTCATTCTGATAAAACATTTTTATTTCTCAAAGTTGAGATTTGAGATTTTTCTGCTGACTAGTTTTTTTTTAACAAAGGATATAATTAAAAGATCAAGTGGTGAAGTTTCGAGTTCACTTGAAAGAGAGGAATAACGGTTGTGGTCAATGTATCGGGTGAAATAAATCCCAACTTGAGCAAAGCAAACTTGTCAACTCATTTTCAATTTGGGTTCAGTCAAGACATGGCTTAAGAAATATTTCGGTCCGTGACTTTTTCATAAAATGGAATGTTATATTGTTTGGCCAACGATATGTGTGAGATGCCATGCTAAAGACTTTACTCTCAAGTATTTTAATTGTATTTTAAGAGTGTAAAACAAGCCAACTTTTATACATGAACACATGCTGCGGTTGTAAGGAAGAAAAAGTTATAGCATGTTTATAACTTTTTGCATATTGTCTGCATAATATTCAATTGCATAACACTGGCTTTGTAAAAATAACGCGGAATATCTAATTAAATTTTAGTTTCATGAAATTGAATATATAGACAGCTGCTGGTATGACGCGGGTGATGAGGAATGTCATAAAAATATTTTAAAGTGGAACTTTCACATAAAAATATTTACAAAAGCTTTTGTTTCTCTCCTAAGCCTGTTTGAGTTCAGAGGTTAGGGCAAAGCGTAATATAAAAGAACGACAGGGCTTCTCTCTTTTCCGTCTTGTTCATTAGCATATGAAAGAATTTATTTTCAGAGGGAGAAAATGCACAATAACATCCTCATTGGGAGTGAAAGAAACGAAGCCAAGAAGCCTCATAAAATTCCTTAATGCCAGCATAAAATTCATAAACGTGGACTTTTATGTTATCAAAGTATGTGCATATAAAATTGTAACGTCTGCTTCAGAGATGATTAATGTTGAGAGGCAAAACTACAAATGTGTGATATGAGATATATCCCGGTTGTTGAAATTGTAGGAAAGTGGAATGAAGGGATGATATCAGAATTTTTTTGGAGATAAAAAAGTCTACGACTTATTTTACTTATTTTATAATAATATCAAATTCAATCGCGCGAGTCAAAAGACATTGTTTGTAAATGCATCGGTGACCGGTGTACTTTTATTGCTAAAGTGTGAACAGAGTGCATCATCGCAAGATATTTACTTATCACATTACCAGTTTTTACGAGCTTGATATGAGATATATTCCGGTTGTTGAAATTGTAGGAAAGTGGAATAAAGGGATGATATCAGAATTTTTTTGGAGATAAAAAAGTCTACAACTTATTTTATAATAATATCAAATTCAATCGCGCGAGTCAAGAGACATTGTTTGTAAATGCATCGGTGACCGGTGTACTTTTATTGCTAAAGTGTGAACAGAGTGCATCATCGCAAGATATTTACTTATCACATTACCAGTTTTTACGAGCGAGACAAATAATCTATTGCACTTAAATATTGGCTTGTCTTGTTGTAAATTAAGCACACAAGTTGTATCAAAGTGACATTATTTTATGCTGATTAGTATTGCAAGAGAAAATATTTCTGCACATTCTTCCCCTAATGATTTACTTGTTTTTGATAACATTTTTTTTCTTTTTGCTAAGCCGATGATATGATGGTGTAACTCAAGTAATTTTTTAGCAATAAAGTTGCATTCCTGTGATATCTGTAGACTAGGAACAGCAAAGGTACATTAGAACAGGTGAAAAGTAAAGAATTTTGGGCAAATATTTTAAAATTTTAAATGATAAGCGAGGAATATCTCTAGTAAAACTTTTAGTTAAGAGCACATACTCTTCTCCAGCTGAAAATATTTAAACAGTAAACAAACAAACAATGAGAGGAAAGGTAACGTTCAAAACTCGTGAGCTAGGAATAGGATGGATGATTAGTGCAACTGCTTCTGTATCCGAAAATTTTATCCTTAGACACTGGTCTCGTTGCGATAACTAAGTTTATGATTATGGAACCTTTCAACAAGGACATAATTCCTTAGCTAGCTACTTACCACGTCCGTTTGTCATAATTGGGATGGAATAATGGAACAATACATCCTGAAAAAAAATCACTACCTCTCTCCTGCCGCCGGACAGGAGATGAATCATAAAACACGTAACGACATCATCCAAGAACGANCAACAAGGACATAATTCCTTAGCTAGCTACTTACCACGTCCGTTTGTCATAATTGGGATGGAATAATGGAACAATACATCCTGAAAAAAAATCACTACCTCTCTCCTGCCGCCGGACAGGAGATGAATCATAAAACACGTAACGACATCATCCAAGAACGAACTCCTGATAAAGTTGCATTAGCACTTTCGCAGCTATATAACTTTATCAATAGGAGATAAACTAGGGAAGAAGCAGGCGCTGGACTCAACAAGACTTATTGTTCGTATAACAATAAAGAATCAGCTCTTTCTTGAAAGCACACTTCTGCGCAAGACATTATGAAAAAATATTTATATTTACCCATTTCAAATGCATTAGGTTTGACGGAGATTGGGTCTAATTAGAAATGCGTATTTCCCCTTTCTAAAGGAAACTGATAAAAGAAAGGCTGACTGACATGAGCTTGTTCGAATGTTTTTAAAATCACAGTCCAGCATTTCTATGTCAGTCAAGTTAATGCTGATTAACGCACAAACTATTCTTATGTGTCCGGCAGGCAAAACGGAAAAATATTATCCGACTGAGGTGGCGTGGCATACCCTAATAATATTGTGTAAGAGAATATGCCTACCCCTTTTATGAGCTTTTGAGTGATGTTTTATGAATATGTTTGTGTGAAAGATTTAAAAGTAACACTTAAAAACATTTTTCTCTTCAACTACTACCCAACCCACAAAATCCATTTCGTACGATATGTGAACCATTTCATTGTGTAATTGAACAAAAGATGTGAGAATGATTAGGAGGCTCAATGATAAAACATATCCTATATCATTTCTTACATATGGAGGTGGGATTTACACAGAAATGGTTCTAGCTACTTTATAGCTGGTATGAAAATAATGGAGTTCTGAAAAGTTATTATTTAACGATCGCCCCCTTATGACTTTTCCTAGAGGGCATGGAATTTTTGTCAAGATAAGATATAGAATTCGTAATAAAAATCTTTAAGTGAGGATAATAGACTGATTGTAAGAAAAGATTTTAAATTGTTAAAAGGAATCGCTAATTGTTTAAGGTGGTTTGTTAAAAGCGAAAATTAAAGCGAGTCAAAAAGGTCCCCATTATTGCCATAAATTAGAAAAGAAATTAACTTGTGTGTGAATTTACACATGATTTGCCAGAAAAGGGGTTAATTTATCAGATAATCTTTTTCATTGATCACTTCAAAGCGTTTCAAAAGAGAGTTGAGTTATTTTTTTGGGAGAAATGTAAGAAATATCTGTGAGGTAATAATAACTTTGTTTAAGGTGGTTTGTTAAAAGCGAAAATTAAAGCGAGTCAAAAAGAGTCTAACTATTGCCATAAATTAGAAAAGAAATTAACTTGTGTGTGAATTTACACATGATTTGCCAGAAAAGGGGTTAATTTATCAGATAATGTTTTGCATTGATCACTTCAAAGGGTTTCAAAAGAGTTGAGTATAGTTTTTTTTTGGGAGAAATGTAAGAAATATCTGTGAGGTAATAATAACTATACCAAAAATGGGAAAAGCGAACGCATAATTCATTTTTGACTTTTGCGATTCCTTTTAAAAAAGAGAAAAGTACACCTTTCAACGAAAGAAGGATTATTTAGGAGTGTTTTTTAAACAGATAAATCATCACAAAGGAATTTTCCGTCTTAATAATGTGGGAGCATGGTTGGGAGATGGTGACTCATTTTAGTTATTAATTGGACAATTAATTCGGGAGAGTGAAATGAACTATTTTATATTTGTAATTTTAAGATTTTAGCCATAGAAAACAGAACTTTTAAGGCAGAGATAATTTAAATCATGGAAGATACAAGAGAAACATAACTTATAAGAAAGAATTGAAATTGCAACGTTAGGTTGTTCCTTCCATACCATGATGAACTTTTCACCCAAATATTTCACGTTGTACCTTACCAATTCTCTTGAATGAATTATTCCACGGAGAAATTCTAATTTTTTCTCAAACTATTCCGACTAAATTAAACTTACAAGTGTACACGCCAAGTCCAAGTATACCTTGAATTTGAAGACGACGTCATGTGTATATGAACCAGCATGATTCCCAGATGAATTCTGAAAATATCTCTTCGAATGACTCACGAATCCCTTTATTTTCCGTATCATTGAACTCTAAAGTTAATAGGTAGAGAAGGAGTTGGAATACGCAACTCGAAAGAAATCTTGTTGATGATGACCACTTTTTTATGATTCTCTCCAGTCAGAATTTTCTCACATATTAAACCCACCAATCATAATTATGCTGGTGCATAGACACATTATAATCTTCATCATATCATCTCTCTTCACGTAGTCTTTTAACTTTCTTTTTTTTCTCTCGTTTAATAATTTTTATTTAAAGAATCCCTCCAGGGCGTGTTCTATACTTGAATAAAACATGCACATAGTCAAGGAATGGGCCCTTAAGGCACGTTTTAATTCGTTTTCCTTTTTCTTCTCATTTCTCTTTCTCTCTGTCTCATGTACTTAACTAGTTAGTTTTTAAGAGGTTGGAAAGATGAAAGAGAAGCTAATAGTATTATGTAATGATAATCCGTACTTGAAGCTGTACTACCCCCTCAAAACCATCAGTATCATCCATCACTATACATTTTTTCAACAAAAATGACCATATAATCTTTTTTAACAATTTGCTGCTCAATTGAGGGATTCCTTTCTAGAGAAATCCTGCCAAACTGCACAACATTAGTATTTAACTGAGCACATTGGACTCTTTTAGAGAGAGAGAGAGAAATATTTCAGTTATGTTGACGCTGAGTAGGATGATGATAAGGATAAGACCTGTTTCGTCTACATTGTTTGCTTGATTTTTACCAAGTATGATGATCTCTCATGAGATTTGATCCTTTCTCTGCTGCTGCTGGTATTTAGTTTTGCTTCTGTTATTCCGGCTCAGTATCATTTCACTTTATACTTATGAATTAAAAAGGGTTCTCCTTCTATCAACTCTACCATTTATCGATTTTTATTATTGATGTCGGACAGAAAAGGGAAAAGCCCTGATTTTTCTCTTTTTAATGCAGATGATTTTGTGTAATTCTTTGAAAGAGTGACCTGGGTTGACTCGACAGGTATTTGAAAAAGGATACGTGGCATTTAATAGAGAAGAAGCTGCAACAGATATAGAGAAAAGGGGCGTTGATCAGTCAAGATGATGGCGTCCAAGAAGGATATATACGCGTTAGAAATACCAACGAAATCATATTCGAGTGAATGAATGGTATTTAATTAGGTAAACAGGGAAGGAAGGAGATATGCAGGTGGATGAGTTATGTAGAGTACCTCTACAATTTGGTAGAGGTGTGTGAAAAGCATTCACCTTTTTTACTCATTTAATAACCTAATCTCTTCCTTATTTTTCCTTTTAGTATTACACAATAATTATGATATGGAATGAAATCGTTTAAGAGATGAGAGGAGGGACATTAAGATAGTTTTATTGCAATTCCTTGTTTTCCACATCATCTTTTTATTCAAACATATTCAAAAGCATCAAAGTAGTTTTGTATCTACCGTAATGAGTATCTTTGGTAGTGTGATATTGCCTGGTTGTGGCGTAGTAGTAATTAACGATACCAATTCGATAGGAAAAGTAAACGTTGACTTTTCAATTTAGAGCAAAGTCCACGATCGGAAATGATCTGGCTCAAAGTATCTTAACGTCCACCTATCAAATCGATCCCATTAACGAGAACATTGTTTCTGGTATTTTGTAAGAAGCCGACTACTACGCGGGTAGTGGATTGGTTTTGGTTTGAAAAGGAATGATGATGAAGGTACCCTATTCCCGTCGCCCTTCGTATTCCTTTTTAGTAAAAGCCTTAAAATTATGCCTTTAGCAAAGGCTCGTACCGATTCGTTCTGGGTATTCAATTTTAACGTTTGTTATTCTCTCATAATGGAAAAAGTCTAGTCCAGGTTGTTTCTGTCTAAGGCTAAGACGTGTTCCGTTGTAAGACATTTTTCATGGAATAGTTTCCCCCATTTTATGACCGTAATTATCATCAAGAGGGCAGGCATTTAATGTGCACCCTAACCAACCCAAAATTTATATCCTTGAAGGAGTCTCACAACCTTTTTATGCTAGAAAAAGTGCACCCTGTAGTAGGATTGTTGTTTATTGAGAAATTCAATCAGTGGAAAAGAATGTTGAAGAGGAATGTCTACTTGAGAAATATTTAAATCGCTTTTAATTTTTAGAATTCCACTTAACGTTTTTTACGATATGAGAGTCTCGATGAAAGCTTAATTGTACCATTATATTTTTGTCTTATCTGAAAAGAGTTGTTTTGATATACTTATCATTCTGACCTGATTATTCGTTAATTGAAAATAAACTTAATGAAATGATCGTTGAGTAATCAAGTTTCATACTTATCTTGGGAAATAAGTTGGTCTCCTGTGGATCTTAACCGTTTCACTTTTTTAAAGAAACTAATAAAGTTGTAAACAAGGCTTGGTCAAAGCGAAGGTGAGAGTGAGCAACGGACTAACATACGTTATCAATTTTTTCCCCTAAAAGCTGGAATTATTTTATGAGTTTGCTACTGTTTGAAATCTCTCCGCCTCTGCAAACTCTAAAACCTGAAGAGCTTCAGCATAATAGAGAAAACTAACAAAACTTGCAGGATCTAATTTTCCATCACGCACGGTTCAGAGAGATGGGGATCAAGCATGACTACTTTATTGCTTTGTCATGCCATCCATATTAGAGAAACTGGATGGGGAATGCCATGCACATGAAACGAGTCTCATTAGCATCTCAATGATAAAATTCTCTTGCATATGAAAGTAAATTAATAATCCTGAAATATGACACTCTTTACCCTAAACAAACGAGATTTAAACAGTTTTAAAAAGCAGGAGAGGAAAGGCCACAAGGGGTGATGTGAACATGTTCATTTCACTTGAGCGAAAAGAGCTAACAAGTTTGCTAAGTAGCCGTTAAATATGTATCGTGTTTTCTCTTTTGCCATGATTATGATAAGGAGCTAAATGCAATAATCCTCTTGGCTATATTATGCAAACTAATCGCAGTAAAAATTCCTTGGGGGTGAAAATGGAAAGAGGAATTCTAAACATTTCAAGTTGGAAAAAGGAAGTTCAACCAAAGTCGTATAAAAGCTTAACTGTTCACTACACAACTTTGTTTTCCGAGGATGCAGGAAGGGCAAAGGTTGTGTATGAATTTAATATTTTGCAAAACAAGGAAAAACAATTTTACTTTTAGTCGTAACTAAATAGTAGTGCCGGGAGTAAAGAAAAAAATTCAATAAAATATTAAAATTAAATACTATCATTGCAAACATGTTTATTTTAATAACGGGATGGGTGTCTATGATAATTGAAAGTCTTTTTTGCAGCAGGCTTGTCATTGTTGTGCTTTCTACTGTTAAATCATTTGAAAAAGTGTCAAATTGTTGACCATTTCATTTCAGTGTAATTGAAAATTAAAATTTATGGAGAATGGTTAGTTAGCCGATAAGCATTCAGTT
Source organism: Rambutsinella grinnellia (assembly GCA_027743725.1). Taxonomy (NCBI): domain Eukaryota; kingdom Metazoa; phylum Arthropoda; class Collembola; order Entomobryomorpha; family Entomobryidae; genus Rambutsinella; species Rambutsinella grinnellia. The sequence continues at coordinate 5,545 of JAHZMU010000260.1, read as the reverse complement.
TAGACGTGTGACAACTTGAACATCTTTTTCAGCTTTCCCTTTTCAGAAATTTTAATTTTGCACTGATTGGTTGTAGATTTCACTCGAAATAGATTTTTTTACGTATGCGTCGTGTCATTCTAAATATGCCAATTGCATTGTTGGTTTAATGTATTTTTAATCATTTTAATCTGTCCATTGGCAAAAACAATGAGACGAGGTTACATATACACGAGAAATGAGAGCACCGCCATCGGTGAACTGTCACTCATTTTAAAAGTTTCTTATTATTCGTGACATTAAGAGCAAACCACCATTCTTTTCGATCCAACGGTAATTGCGTCAATTATCTTAATTTAAATTCATCGTCGAAGGATTTAATTGCTTGAAAATAATAGAACATAAGTTGGCTTATAATTAATTAAAATCGTGAAGAATAAATAGAATAGTGATATCAGCATGTGATTTCCTTTCATATCCTCATACTTGCCTCCGTGCTAGAGTAATTAACACCCGTCATAATAGTGAAAGAAAGGTTTCTATTTTTGGTTCGAAACTTACAAGAGACAATCCATCTTTATAGATTTTTCAGTTATCTCTTGACTTAATTGTGGTTATAACAAGCGCTGGGGATGATCACCTGTGAACAACTTTATCTTTCTTGTTGCCATTAATAAAACGTCTTAATAGAATACTTAATAAGTCACAACTCCTGCCTCAAGTTATTCCGGAGTTATATCAAGATAAGAATGTGTAATAAATAATGCTAAAACAGTATGACAACTGAGCTTTTCAAACTTAATGAATGGGTGAAACAGGACATTCCCTCAAATGACACTGTTCTCTAGTGCTTTAAGCCAACAACATTGTTTCATCTCATCTTATTATAGCACTAGCTAATTATATTATTTTGTGACCAGATTGTGACCTATTAGTTGGCATACAAAAAGAGGAAAGCCCTCCTAAGGCGAAATCACTCTACTAATAAAAAAAAGTAACAAAACGATCCATTAATGTTGCCATTTTCTCTATAATTGTACATAGCTTTTCCTTTAAAAATGGATTGAATGAACTCGGTAGTCAACTCATACTAGTTAGCGCTTACAATATGCTTGTCAAATGAGCTGATAACATTGTTGATAACGCAGCTCCGGCTCCACTGAAACCACTAGTTGGTATGCATTATTGCTCTAATTGTTTCAAATGTGTTGATTAGGATCTTTTTTTAAAAATGCAGTTGTTTTCAAAGTGCAACTGCAGTTCACAAGTTCATATATTGTTTACTGTACAATTGTATTTTTTCGTGTTTTTGTCAAGCTTTATTCAGAAGCTATAAAATGGAGTTATTGTTTGTTTTACCACAATTTTATGTGCATGTGCAATGCGTGCATTTTGAACCAATGATGACGTTTTTAATATCATTGTTTTTAAAACAGTTAACCGTTTATACAGACCCCACATGTCATGCAAAACGCGAGAAATCCAAAATCTTCTACTCCCATCCTGGTGCAAATCCATAAAAATATTTTCCTTCTTATTTTTACAAAAAAAAAACAGTTTCTAAAAAGCGTCAAAAATACCACAACTAATCAGTAATGTACAAAATACAATAATAATTCAATTGAATTATCCCATTCTTAACAAGACCATTCAGAGGAAACAATGTTAGAAAAGCTTTAAAAAAACTAGTCATTATTGTGACTAGTTCATTGAAAGGAAGCTTGTAAAGCCTGAAATAATTGCTTGATTGCTCCAATAAATGATATTACTTTATAACTACTTTAAAAATCACATTTTAGAACAGTGATGACATAGAATTCCGAAAAAATTACACGAAATTACTAGCTAAACCGCTGCGTGTACATTGATTTATAAAAAGACAATAACCATCTCAATTTTATTGTTCGAGACGGGGAAAATAAAAACTTGTCGTTTACTACAATTGTAATAATTTATTAGAGGAATTTCTCCCTGGGTGGTAAAGAAATAGTAGAGAGAAGAGCTAAAGTATCATTTTCCTTCCGATCTGAACGGCATGCATGACATGGTTTCAACATAGAAAAAATTCATCACTTCTACGACCAACCTGCCTAACATTTTAACAATTTCCCCCAACAAGGCACACTATCGACGTTTAACTTACGCTTTTTTCGTATCAAAAATTGATTTAACTAAAAATTAAGTAAATTCGCAAAAAATTAAGTAAATTTTCAAAAATTTAATGAGGCTAATGCATGTCGTTTATAATCAAATGTCTAGTGTGTGCTTGCCGCAACCCAACCAAGTTGGGCAACTTCTGCTGTACACGGCGATATTTGCGTTGTGTTGGTCGTCCGCGAGATCATTTACGGTGATGCCAGAGTGTAGAATCTTCTGTAGACGATGTACGTGAGATGAGATTCCTTCGGGATACATATTATTCAATTCGTTTACTGTCTGCCCGGACGATTTTGTTGGTTCGTTCATGGTGCTCTTAAACTTACCTTCTTCGATGCACTACCAATATTTGATGATGATGAGGGTAATAGCATTGAGAATATCAACCGGTTTCTCTTCTGTGGCTTTAGCACATTTTTCATTCGTCTTATCATATTGATATTGATTATGATGAGATGAGAAATTGAAACGCGGATGAAGAGTTTGATTAGGCTGAAGCATTTTCCTTTGTATGCACTTGTCAAAATGAATGGATTGAACTTGACACTTGTTTGGAATTGGAGTAAAAAATCATGAATGGAATGAATTAATATTTTGACAGGAAATGTATGAAATGATTGTTTGCGGAATAAGCTATTTGGCAAAGCCAAATTGGCTTGAGGATTTATGCATTTTAAAATTTGTACGGGTGAATACTAGATTAATTATAATCCTGTTTTTTTCTAAATTGCAGGGAACACTTTTATGACCTTATTGAACCTACTAAACTGTAACAATGAGCGGATCTGTGCCACCTAATATTGCCGAGTTCCCAGATCATTACTTTCGGAATGATGATATCATTCGACCAAAGCCACGCAGGTAAATTTTCGTAATTAAGTTTATTGAGGCTTTTTACATTTTTCTCATGTAATTCTGGTATTTCGAAAGCATAGATTTTATTCTAGCTTTATTAATTAACTAATTTATATGACTGTCAACTGACGATGACCCGATTGCTTTAACTTGTAAAACATTTGCGTAAATTACGTGAATAAGCGCATCTACAACTCTCATTTAATCAAGGCTAAATATTTTCAAGACACTTCATGACATCTGCAATTAAACACTTTTTACCCACACAATGACATTTTTTTACAATTGACAAGTTCAATCAAACGAGAGAAAAATTTGAATAATTTATAATAAAACTCTGCAATTAATCTTTGCTTATCATAAATGAAATCAATTATATAAATATTTTTCTGCTGTAGCTTTTTTGAATTTTTGCATGCATATAATCCATGTCCAAACCTAAACAATTAATTTTTTAATTTAGAGCATTCAAAATAAATTAATCACTGTTGATTAAGCACCTTTAAAACTTGTGTGATTAATATTTATGACAAATCCATGTAAAATCAAAGACAATATAAAATTTATAGGACAAAATAATTAATAATTTGTTCATACACACACATACCATCATGTTCTAATACTTGAAACAAATTCCATCATGTATAATGTGAGATTTTATGTGACCATTCTCTCCTGGCCATTTTTTCTGCTTGTCACAAAAGAAAAAGTCATGTACATACATATGAGAGAAATTAAAGTGATGAATCAAAAAAGAATCCCATGTTGATATAATTTTACATGCTTACCTGCATGTCAACTCATTCATCATCTTTTAAGCGAAGGAATGCAAACTATGCCAATATCCACAATTTATCATTTATTACTTGGAGTGAACTGCCTTGATCTTGTCTCCTGTGAGAACAAGTAGCAGCATAAGACTCTGTTTGTGGAAGCTTTCATCAGACAAATGAGTGAGCTCGGCAGGGTGCAGAAAATTAGCACTCCGTTAAAGGACGGAAGACAATGAGCAACTTTTGCATTCATATCAGGGCAAAAATTGCATTTTTTCTCCTCGTCAAGAGAGAGAATTTTGTTTGCATAAATTATTACGTGTATGGATGATTAAGACTGGGGCTAATGGTGGTGATGAGATTTTTGCTGATAGTATCTATCATTTGTTAAAAAAGAAGGCAAAATCATTCTCTCCTTCCTTGTACGCACATCAATATTCAAAACAACATTAGTCATATGTACGTACACATGTCATTTTGTTTTAAGCTATTGTTATTTTATAATCGTGGACGTATCTAAATCTAAATTGTTTCAGGGTATTGTAGCTCCTATTATGTGAAACTTGACAATTTTTTACTTTACTAATTTATCTTCCTCAGTGTAGCTGTAAGAGATTTTTGCCCTGCTAGCTATGCTCTTTCAATCTCTTCGAATTTGCAAATTGTAATTGGTTAGTAGAAAGGTATGAAGGAATGTTGGGGATGAACGGAGAATCTTTAATGATTTTGCCACACACATGCAAGCACCCGCAAAAGGGATGGCGGATATAGAGAGGATTTCAAAATTATTGATGATGACACTCATCCAATTTTAATACGGAATGAATGAAGATAGCCAAGTTCACAATTAGGTGGGGAGGCGATAGTGAAGAAGATTGAATGAGACAATGGGAAAGAATGCGCAAAGCAAACAGCCCACATTAATCTTATAGTGGAATTAATAGACTCTTATCGGTTTTTAATTGTTTATCATCACCGTTGTTCTACTGGAGTGTGAAAGAAGAGCTTTGTGAAGGCATTTCCTGTTGAGGTGGGCGATGATGTGGTGTTTGCTTGTAAATTACATTTTTGGACCCTTGTCGCATTATCTGTAGATCTGGGATGGTGATACGAAACCAATTTATTAGTTTGCTATTTGCATGTTAAAAATATATACGTGGTGAAATTAATTAGCATACGAAAATGGGTTTTGTATTTATGGTTAGGGTAAATATTTAAAAGGACAGTTTTTGGCTACTGCCTACGATATAAAGGTGAGAAAATACTTTGTTAGTTAATTAATTTTGGTATAAAATTTTTAATGTGCAATTTGCGTCAATAAGCACAATTTGCAAGTTAATACGTGCCACTAACGATTCGATGACAAAATTGTGCAGCTACTAGTTATGAAAAACTAATTAGAAATAAACATATCCAATCTTTCTTCACTTAATTAAGTTAAAATTCAAAGGCTGAACTGATTAACGCAAATTATAATTAAGGTATATTGTCCTATTACGTAAGCTAATCATGAAATAGGCGAGTTTAATTTAATACATTTAATTACAATATCCGATAAATTCTTTAGTTATCAAAACCTCCCCTTTTCAGCTTTTGTAATAACTCCATCGCCTATTTACCAATCAGAGTTTATCTCTAAAACTAAAGTTTAAAACTCGTATTTGCATATAAATTTTAAAAACCGTCATTCACATCCATTTACGCATTAAACACGATTATAATTATTCCGTATTTCATGCGTCGCACGTAATCCATTTCATTGTGACACGTTCTTCTCAATC
>JAHZMU010000259.1:0-19698 GCA_027743725.1 Rambutsinella grinnellia | reverse complement strand
TGACTCTGCACCCGTTCCACTTTATCCCTACAATCCAACCTGTCCAATGGCAATCTCTCCATAACCTTCTCCATCAACCGTAAAGCTAACAAATATTCGTGTTCATAATCGCTCTCGAGAAGAGACAAAGTCAGCCAAAACACTTGAGGGATAACATCATTCCCATTATCCTGAAGGTGCCTTTCAGAATCCATATCGTTCAAACTATCTTGATGGCATCCATTCAACGATTGTACAGATCTTGATCTATTCAGCTCCGGTTTCTTGTAATCAAATCCAAACGTTTCGGTCCCACTCCTCGGTCTGATTTGGGCTGGTGGAGAGTGCTCAGCTTGTTGAGCTCTTCGTCCTTCATGCTCCAAAATTGCTTCGTCATCCAAAACCTTAACATCCTTACAGGATGGAGGTGATGGCGAATCATCCAACACAACTGCTTCCACACAAGCCTCCAAAGTCAAAATTAGTTCGGTAACATATCCCTGCATATCATCCCCAGGCTCTGCTACAGTCTCTACAAGTCTCGATAAGATATCACATAATATCCTTGAGACCAGAGGGGTCTTCAAAGCTCGAAATACTTGCAAACTCCGTCCCGCATAGTGACGACTGGAACAAGCCAATCCTATCTGAAGCGACACCTGAGCCCATCTCTTCTCCAAGTCAGAATTCGGATAAGAATGCTTATACGAATTTATACTATTTTGCAAGAAAACTGATAACTGATTTGCACTCCTGATATTCCACAATTTCGCAGTGATATCCTCGCAAGCCCATAACGGTTGTGTTTTATGCTCCAACAAGAACTTCACAAGGGCCAAGCACATCTCCGAAGGAGTTAGTGGTCTTGTCAAGCCTGACTCTTGTGGCTCCGGAATAACCAAGAGGAGACTAACAGGCGTATGAGNACTGGAACAAGCCAATCCTATCTGAAGCGACACCTGAGCCCATCTCTTCTCCAAGTCAGAATTCGGATAAGAATGCTTATACGAATTTATACTATTTTGCAAGAAAACTGACAACTGATTTGCACTCCTGATATTCCACAATTTCGCAGTTATATCCTCGCAAGCCCATAAAGGTTGTGTTTTATGTTCCAACAAGAATTTCACAAGGGCCAAGCACATCTCCGAAGGAGTTAGTGGTCTTGTCAAGCCTGACTCTTGTGGCTCCGGAATAACCAAGAGGAGACTAACAGGCGTATGAGGTCGTTTAGGATGGACCCTCGGGCTACTTTTATTACTTTGATTAGGAGAATGTCCGACGGGCGTGCCAACCCCCAACATTTCCGTTGTCGTTGGCTTCGTCGTCCCCGCTGGAACAGTAAAGATGGTTGAAGCATCAAGGAAATTATAAGTTGTTCTAGTCGGCGGTAGGCTAAGCCCCAGTCCCAGATCTTTTGTAAATTGATTTAGTGAAAGCTTCGACACAGATAAATGATGACGATGGGCTCCAGCAACGACAAGTAGATTAATCAGCATATTATAACAATGCTGGTTGACTAGAGGTCGTAAATGATCCAATCCCAAGTATGCCATGTGAATCATTAAGGGTAAATAATGCGAACACCAATCAATTCTCTTTTCCGTTTTCGTATCATCAGAATTAACAGCAACCATTGTCCCTTCTTGTATCAACTCGGCGATAAACATCATCGCTAAATTGCATCGATGGAAAGGGGCGACGGGTTGAGGAGGAAGGAATTCCTTTAGAGGTGGCATAATAACCACCATATTCAGGCATTGGCAACGGGACCAACTTTGACTGTGCATCCCCACCTAGATTACCATCCCCATCTTCTTGCGCTTCATTAACCCCCGCCATACTGTGCGATGAGCAATGCTCTACTGCAATCGTTTCACTACTTGGACACCGCTTCCTTTCCCCGTAAGACTGAGGCTGAGCTTCCGAAACGAAAGGAGCCTGCATTTCATTATCTGTCATAATCCTGTTATTTTCCAAGTTGAGGAATTGTGAATCCGGTAGGGCAGCAGGTCCACTAATAGTTCTCGTCTTTTCAGATCGGAAGAGATGAGCCGCTCCACTTGAACTTGACCTTAAATGGGGCTGGTGGAAAACATTCGATTCTTCGGCTGACCGACGTTTCGTATGAATAGTGCCTTTCTCAAGTTCCACAGAATTTAATCGAGAGAACTGCGTATTATTAGAGTTGCCATGGTTCTGGAGGATTGCGGTGCTCCCGTTGTTTCCATGAGGTGCAACGTTTGTATCAGAATAGCTAGAAGTCTTCCGTAAATGTGAGAGTCTATAAAATGGTGGCGTTTCAGTCCGCTCCACCAGCCAACTAAGAGATTCTACTGTTTGGAGTTCAGCAATCAGATCATCCAGTAAACGCATTGGTCTTGCGCGGAAGAGGTAGACGAGGACACGTTTTGCATGATGAAGTATTTCGTGAGCTGCAAGACCCGTCACAATCAATAAGTAGTAGAGAACCACCCTCTGATTGTTAGGCGAGGAACAACACAGCGTCTGCCAACATTCTTCCAACTCACGGTCGTGTTCTTGCCCAAACTATAAAAAAACAAAATTTATTTAAAACAATTCCCAATTTACAAATATTTTAATCATTTACCTTGGCTGTGAGATACATGAGATTATTCAAAACCATTTCCGTCGCTTCTGTCGACCCCCACCCACGCCTAACAAGCCTCTCCCCATCCTCCCAATATTTCCTTCCGCAGAGAGAACACGAACTAGTCGAGCTCACACTATGCTTACTATTCTCCGTTGAGACATCCCAATTAAGCGATTTCAAAATGGTAATAACATTCGGCCCCGGAATGGCTGGCTCTACAAGCTCCATATTATGCAGCCAAGGTTGTAAATATCTCAACAAACTTTGCCTCACATCCGACCTAGCACTCTTCATCCTCCAAGAGATTTCAGAGAAGATGGGCATCGTCAACTCGGGATGGAGAAGGGACAACTGCTTTGCCAAAAATGTTTGATTTTTCGCATAATGCGATTTGTTCAGAACAGAGTCTAAAGTCAGAGGCTTCTCTTCATGCATATCATTCCCAAGCGGGTGTATTTGGAGAGGAGGTAGTCCGCTGAAGAATCTTCTGTCCAATATCTGGAGTAGGCGGAAGGCCAAAAGCTGAAGTTGGAAATTGGGTGAACCGCTATACAATAAAGCGCTGTTTATAATAGCAACGTATCTATCGCACGGATACTCTCTTGCCGAGAATAGAATAGCAATTGATCGAAAGCAAGCGTCTGACACTTGCGGGCTCCCAGTGAAGCATCGTCCAACAACCCAGTCGAGAACTGCGCCAACATCCGGATTAAATTCGAGGATCATTATGAGCGTCCTCTCTCCCAAGTCACAAACCCTCGAGTCTTCCGATCCAAGTAACAAGTCCATCCATAAGTAGAGTTGAGATTCTTCAAAAAGTAGACTTGGTTGAAAGATAGGTCCGCAAGTCAAAAGGGAAGCGGCGCATTGAAGAGATGAATATTCTAAAGCTGCCTTTTGAATCTCCCCACCCGTCCCAGATCCAACTGTGCTTGTAGCCGTCGTCGTAATTGTAGTTGTGGAAGATAATGTTTGAAACAATTTATTCCAAAATTGCGCGTATTGCCCAGACCAGCTTATACAGAGTTGGAAAAGTTGTTTTCTAGTTTCCCTCTTCAGTAAACACTCTTTCAAGTCCATTTCGTAGGATTCGATTAGAATGAAAAGAGCACGGCAGAAACATAGGCGAACTTCACAGCCGCCATCTCTATCCGCTTCGGCTTCAAGCCAGCCCTTGCAAGACTCGAGGAATTCGACGAGGGCCGAGGGCAACAGACTTTGACCACCGTCTCCAAGATGATGACCTGTACTTGAGGGAGTATATGATCGTGTGAGGGAGCTAGCCATCCGGCCAAACGTCTTTTCCTTCGCCATCAACTCTAGAATTCGAACTACTTGGAGGCGAAGGTTATCCTTACGCTTTCGACGGCGAACGTTCTCTTGTTTCCTGTCACAAGCTTCGCGTAGATATGAAGAAAGCTCTTCAAACAAGTCTCTCAAAGCCATATGATTTATTAATCCAACAGAGTGCACAGCCAAATCCCTGATGTCAACTGTTTCCGCTCTAATCAATGGAATAATCATTTTATATAATGACGACGGCGTCACCGAATACAACATGGCTGACGTCAAAGGTAACGGACTTCTCCCCTCTCTAACATCGGGCGCTTCGGGCGACGAACTATTCCCAATATCTGGGGAGATGCATCTATACCCCGCGCCAACATTTGGGGGCACTGTTCCTAAACGCAAACATTAAATAGTTCCTCCACAACTTAAAATAAAGTTGCCTGTCTGTCGGGGGTTTGCGCGGAGTTGCAGCGCTTCTTAGGAGCGAAGCTCTATTGTCTGTGACTGGACTTGGTTCGAGGTAGGAATAAAGAGTGTTTATCTTCGGCATAAGGATTGACCACGCTTCCAGTACTGCCCTTGGACATTGTGTGGGGACATTTTGGTAGTCGAGAAATTGTTTCAGGCACAACGCCCACGGGTCTTCGGTAACATTCACTTCAGCAGACACTGCATTTGTACTAAGGGATGTGGAAAGACCCCCTAAACTTCCGGTAACTTGTTGATTAGCAACTTCGTCCTCGTGAGCATACCAAGCTGAACAGCTTCTGTCTGTTAGCCAAACCATGTCTATGCTATTCGAAGCTATTGCCGAGGTAACCGCTTGTTTCTCCCCTGGTGGGAGCAAATGAGTCGCTTCCTCGCATGCTGCAGGGCATATTCTGTCTAAGACATCGATCACTGGTGTTTCAGTTATTCCCGCAGCTTCAGATAAGCCCTTAACCTCCTTTAGGATATGAGCTCCAAGTCGACGCGAGGAGGAACGAACACTACACATTATTAGCAGAGCGAGACCCTCCACCTGATAGAAAGTTGTGGGGGATGGAGCAGGTCCACTCATTCCACTGTGGACGCGATGCTTATCTCCGTGATGTAAGTGGTGATGGTGATGATGATGATGTTTGGAAGCTTCGTGATTAGGCGAGTTGGATAACGCTCCTCGCCACGTAGTTAGGAGCTGGAGTAACATTCGCAGAGTGTTGTCCAGCTGTTGAGGTGATGTATCCGGGACTTCCTTGGCCACAAAGGATACAAACTCTGATAAAACGTCATTTCTCCAGTCGATAAAGTCTAGCAAAAGACTCTGGATACTTTGGTAGGCGAGTCCCCTGAGTTCCTCATCGATGTGTAGGGTTAGACGACACAAAAGCGAGAGAAGTTCGGTTCTCGACATGCCATCCGGAATAAGTCTGGGTATAGCCGCAATGCATGTACGAAACAGATCAATTTTTGCCTTCCGATCTCCACTCAGGAGAGATTCCTCTTGTTCTTTAACAGTGGTTAGGAGAAGTGGGCGACCGCACTGGAGGTCAAGAGCTCTTATAATGTCCGTGAAGACTTTCCGAATCAAAGGATAATAAGCTGCCATTCCTATACTGCGCGCTGCATCCTCCGTCAAAACTTTATTCAGAAATGTTTTCTTGACACGGAGAAGCGTGTTGCCCGAAGGCATTACGTTTGCTGAACGGGGCATTGGTGAGAAGTTCGGTTCTCGACATGCCATCCGGAATAAGTCTGGGAATAGCGGCAATGCATGTACGAAACAGATCAATTTTTGCCTTCCGATCTCCACTCAGAAGAGATTCCTCTTGTTCTTTAACAGTAGTTAGGAGAATAATAATTAAAAACAGTCTCAATAATATTGTACAGTATCATTGCAAAACAAATCATTATTAAATGCAAAGCTTACTTTTTGAACCCTTTGGGAATAGGGAATTGACAACACTCAATAGTCTCGACTGAGTAGCGGAATTACTCTCACATTTGATACGAATCATGTAGGCCCACAGCAATCGGTAAAGACTCTCCAACGCCACACGTGACATTTTGGGTTCCCTGCTCTTCAGTTGGGATAAGCACATTACGAGAAAGTAATGCCAATTGTGGAGGAAAAATGGTTTTTGGGAAACGCAGAGAAGACAGGTTACCAGTGGGAAAATAGCAAGTCTGTGCTTGCTCCTAGTACACATATCCAATGTAGGTGTATAAAGCATCTCCACAAACGTCTTCAAACAGGGCACATTTACCTCGTGTTTGACACACTAAAAATTAGAGATTTGAAATTTTAAAAATGAGAAGCGTATTTAGCCTTTCCAACGCCACACGTGACATTTTGGGTTCCCTGCTCTTCAGTTGGGATAAGCACATTACGAGAAAGTAATGCCAATTGTGGAGGAAAAATGGCTTCTGGGATACGCAGAGAAGACATGTGACCAGTGGGAAAATTGCGAGTCTGTGCTTGCTCCTAGTACACATATCCAATGTAGGTGTATAAAGCATCTCAACGAATGTCTTTAAACAGGGCACATTTACCTCGTGTTTGACACACTAAAAATTAGAGATTTGAAATTTTAAAAATGAGAAGCGTATTTAGCCTTTGATGAAATAATTTAGTTTAAACTTACAGCCGCCACCGGCACCAAAATCTCGACAAAGAGCCCCGCCAACGCGTGCTTAATATCCCTATGCTTAACCTCTAAAAAATACTTGGCGCATTCCGTGAGAAAGAGGAATGACGTCTCAAAGTCTTCAATGGGTGCCATCTTAATTCTAAAAAACTTCATGCCCATCAGTAGAGATATAATGGACTGAGTATTAGTTGCAGTTTGTTCCTTCGTTCTTAGAGACTCGAGCTCGGTAAGGAAGCGGATTCGCATAGACATGAAGCGAACTTGGGCGAGGACGCCTAACACTTCTGCGTACAAATCTGCAATGACTAGAGCGTTCGCAGCGTTTACACCAGTTCTGTAAAACAAATAATTCGACATTCAATCCTATAGAGCTATCAAATGCAAAACATTTAATTGAAATTACCCTTCACGATATTTAAAATGAGCAAAGGCCAGATCTTCAATTTTTCCTACGAGATCATGATGTCCCGGGTGAAACGGGAGTTGCTTCAACACCTCGATTAACACTAGACAAAAGATGAATTCTACAGCTAAATCCCTCCTCTCCGCCACATTCGGGTCAATCGAGCCATGCATCTTTTCATGCTCGTCACTAAATGCCGTTAACGTCGACCCCGTCCCACTAGACACGGAACCACTGTGCAGTGGATTCCCCAACCATATCACAGCTTGACGGTCATACCATGCGAAAAGTGTGCGAAGAATTGATGGAAGACAGTGCTCAGCCACAGAACCCAATGCACTCAATAACTGGTCAAATGCTGCGTCCTCCCCTCGTTGTAGAGATTTCGATAAAGTTTTTTCCTAAAAAAAACAAAAACAAAACTCACTCATTCCATCCAATGACAACATTTCTATTTAAAACTTACAACAGGTTCGAGCATAACAGCCTCAATCTTTTTCTCCGCATAAGCCGTAAACTCTGCGAATAACACTCGCATCACGAACTCCCCCGGTCTGATTTTGCTAACTGCTAATTCCTGAATCGCACAAAGAGTACTCAATCCATGAGAGCTTCCTTGGGTCGTCAGCATACTACAAATCCCACTCGACAACTCCCCCGACTCCTCCACCATCGTGGGTTGGCACAAAGAGTCCAAAGAAAAGTCCGTTTCCTTGCTAGGACTCCCTGACGGTATCGAACACGCAGGACTCGCCCCCTTCTTCAATTGTCCACTCCCATGCTTGGGCGACGAAGGACACCCATTCTGCGGACTCATTGACATCAAATTCCCAAGAACTGAACTACTACTCCCACTCCTCGTCGTTGGTGCCCCATCCGGTTCCGATCTGTGGAGACTACTCCGATCCATATCGGAGAGTGCTCGTTCCATTTTAAATCGCTGCAAAACCAAAAAAAACACTTAAAATCAAACAAATCCAACCAAAAAATATAAAGTGTCCATTGTCTCCAACTCTAATCAGCAAACAAATCAGCGGCAGTAATCAGTAACTTAATCACATCGTTAACCAAAATTAGCCAAGAATTCTTTTAAGCCACAAAACAAATTTCTAACCCGTTCTTCGGCAAAAGGTGCTATCCATTAAACTAAAAGTGATTGGTGTATTAGTGTCTGTTAGTGTTATGACTAGTGCTTATCAAAACACTTCACTCATTAAAATCACACAAATTGTGCAAATCGTTCAACACTTAAAAAAAACTAAATAGCATTTAACACAATTAATTACTCTTTGACCCTTACGTGAATATACATTTTTGCATTTCCTTTTTCTTCCACACAGATTAAATTAATCAGAATAAATCAGATCGTCATGATTTGTTTATGAGAAAAACACCTTCAGACATCTACAGCTGAAGGTTTACACAAACACAGTATCTATCTATGTGTAAAAAGAGAGAACGTAGTAGAGTCAGAGAAGATGAGTAGAAGATTAACCGTTTATTCATAAGTTTCATACAGCCGTTGCTTTAGAGACAAGGCCAATCTGATCAAGAGCTTCCTCTTAATGCTCATCAGAATTAAATTGGGACATAGAATGGGTTGGGTGTGCATTTGGTAAATAGCAGTGTTGATAAATTTAGAGAGAGATTTTTTTTTACTCTTGAGTTGGATGAATCATCAAAGTCAAAGACGAGGATATAGAAATTAATTGGTCATCATCACCACCCTTTTATGTAAGTTCAGATGAGAAAGTGGGTGGTATTCGAAAAAATAAATTTCCAAAGACTTTAAGATTGGAAATGAGTTGGTAATTGAGTGGAGAAATAGTTAATTTGGCAAGAGTGGCCTTGGTAGTAAATAGTTTAGGGAGGATTTAGTTTGGAAGTAGTTTAGAGTTAAAAGGAGGATTTTTTTTTTGGGGGGGGAAATGATGTCTCGAAATGGCCAAGGGGGGAGTGGGCGTACAATTACCCAAATGCCTACGAGCATAAGACCGAAGAAGAAGCCAGCACCGCCGAGACCACCACAACCGAAGATTAATCGACTTCAGGTAATTATTATTGAGTAAATAATTGGTGGAGAGGAGGTTGGAAGAGTAATGTTTGATTTTTTTTATGATTAGACTTCGCAAAGCTTCAATGTTGGTCAGGAACTGAGCCAGTTATCGAGTGGGAGACCTGCGGGGAGGGATTTAATAGATTTTCATACTCCGCCAGGGTCACCGAATTCGGGGAGGAGGAATACTGTCTGTAATATTAGTACTGCTCGTAAAGTGAGTTTGGAGGGATTTGATGTTTAAATGGGATTTGATGTGGTTTTAATTGTTTTTTGTTTTCTAAAGGACCCGAACGAGTTTAGCTACAGAGTTGGAGCATCAATATTTTATATAAAGTCACCATTAAAACATTCCGCATCTGATAAGCCCGTGCAAAACCCATTTAGTCCGCCTCGACCTGCGGCGGAGTCAATGGTGCAGAAGCCGATTGCTGCCGGGGGTAATCTTCAATCTAGTATAAATGCTGCGTGGAGTTCTGCAAAACCGAATCATCCAACTTGGGACAGTCCTCCTGCTACTACACAATCAGTAGTTCCGAAGACAACTGCAGCTCAGCAAGGGGCTAAGAGTATGGCTCAGCACTTTCAAAGCTCTAGTCTGGAAAATAACAATTCGATCAAGTCAAACTATCCACAGGCTTCACCTTGGCGTCCGGCTGGAGCTAGCTCAAGTAGTAATGCGAGTAGCGACCGAACTTCGAATTCATTCAGTGACTTTTCCGGGAGTGTAAGCTCCCAACCGCGTTACAGCAATATTGCGGAAATACAACAGCAAGCTGGAAAGAAGGAGCTTACTTCAACTCTCAGCGGTGGTTTGGGCAAGAAGCCAACTATAATTCGTCCTGTAAACAAGTTGCCATCTCAAGCGTCTATTGAAGCTAGTTCGTCAACTGCTCAGACCGCACATGCGGCTGTCATTAGTGCTTTGAAGAATAAAGTGGAGAAGGAAGATGATGATGATAAAATGCAAAGAAATTATTATGATCTTCCCCCAGAGGATGATTTCGATGATAATACGGAGGATGATCTTAATGATTCTAGTTTCATTTCACCACCGATGCCATCCGAACCTCCTCCACCTCCACCGCCAGATGTGCTTGCTGTGGACGAGTGGGTTAGTTCGACTACGGGCGTTACTGATTATCCGGATACATATTCTGATGCTGGACAGGTAATTAGTAATTTAATGAATCGTAATTGGTTGCAAAAGGAAAGTAATTGTTAATTTTCTCTTCTACAAGATGACGGCATACGCGATCGCATTGTATGATTTCTTCCCAGAGAAGGAGGGGGATCTGCAGTTACAGGTATGTCAATTCTTATTATTAAATTGATTATTGGAATGAAGATATAATTAAAAGTAAACGTTATGAATTACTAGGCCGGAGATTTGGTTTATTTATTGCGAAAAATCGACGACAGTTGGTACCAAGGCTCCTGTGGTGGAATGGAGGGAATCTTTCCGTCCAATTTTGTCAACTTATGAATTATTAGGCCGGAGATTTGGTTTATTTATTGCGAAAAATCGACGACAGTTGGTACCAAGGCTCCTGTGGTGGAATGGAGGGAATCTTTCCGTCCAATTTTGTCAACATAATGGTTCCTCTTCCTGACGAAGTCATGTACGAACAACAATCAGAGGAGGTCGGAATCTATACGGAAGTTTTATACGATTTTGAAACTGAAGCAGAGGGCGATTTGGGTCTTAAGGTGATTTATAAATTAGTTGTGTTTGAATACTTGAAACAAAGTCGAAATATTGCACAAATCCTCATTAAAATTTTTGGAATATTTATTTCAGGCTGGCGAAAAAGTCAAACTTCTAGGTAAAATTAATGAAGACTGGTTATACGGCGAAAAGGACGGGACCAAGGGACAATTTCCTACAATATTTGTTCTACCCGTTGTCCAAGATCTACCAATTATAGAAGCTTAAAATATCAATCACAGAGTCTTTGTCTTTGGTCCAAAATATTTAGGTTATCTTAAAGGATATGTATTTCCATTTCCATTTTTCTATTACGATATTCTGCATGAAACAAAACTATCGCTGTAATTTTATATCAAGAAACAAATAAAATGCTTATCTTATCGAGAATTTAACCTATCAAACGTAAATGCTTTATGATTTTTCGATGCTCATATTTCCAGATTGAATTTAAGCAAATCTGAACATGCCGCTATGCATTATATGAAAAGTTAAGTTATGAAAGTGAATTAATTAAATGGAGACACGTCTTCAGCCCCTTTATTGAACAACGCTTCACATAATAAATGGGAAATTGCGTTCGAGTTTTCTCATGCTTTATTCCTCTCAAGTTTTTCAAGTGCTTCAATTTAAACGGAAAATTAATAGATTATTCACACTGGTTTTTCCCTTCTCTTTCCTCTACTGTATAGATATTTTGATAACTAATTGTACAAATATTGGGCAAAATAGTATTGATTTGTTATCTATCTCTAGTATCTGTATATTTCTTGTATTAACATGGAAAAAACTAACTTTATACAATTCTTTCTCTCCCTCTCAAGAATTTTTTTTGCTCTTAAATGATTTTACAGGTATACATGTGTGGTGGTAATTTACATAATGCTTTCCACTATTTTTTTTTAAAAAAAAAAACAAGCACATCTTTAAAAGTACAATTAGGTCAAGTAACTCTCCGCATCATTCGAGATGGCATTGGGAAAAAATTTGAAATTAATCAAAAACTTATTCTGAGATCAAATTTACATATTCAAATTGAAGAATAGTTCAACTTAAGAAACTGCATTTTCCACAAGGAAAATTATAACTTCAACATACTTTATTGTCTTCATTTTAAAACCAATTAGTTAAAAATAATTAAATTGAGATAAGCTATGTCATGGCTACGGAGTTCTTTCTCCGCGCACATCATTTTCAACTCGCTTTCACCTTTCGGTGACTTTTACCAAATTTATTGCTTAGTTTCTCCTCCAATCTCGATCTCGACAGTTATTTCGACACAGTTTGAGATTACTTTCCCCTTTTGACTAGAAAAATTGAATGCTATCAAAAATGAAATGTTTAGAATTTTCATAAAATTTTAAAACTCTTTCAGAAACAATAGGGAAATTAGCGGAAAACCTTTAATTAGTTTAAAAAATTTCAAACAACGCCATCTGCAAATGAATCTTTATATAATTTTCAACATTTTAAAAATAAACTGTCCATTATTGGGATTACTTTTACGAAATATTATCCTTAAAAAGAGTCAAACTTTCTAAATTTAGTTTTAGACTAACTGTGTCTTAAAAGATTAAAGCTTACCCTAATTGTAATAAGGTTGAGGTGAGAATTTAAATTGTTGATATCAACTTAAATTATTAGTATTTACAAGATGTCTAGTTTTTTTTCATTTTTAAAAAGGAGTAAAACTTTTCCTTTTATATCCGTTTTTGCCCAGGTAGTTTCTCTTTAAAACTAGATTTTTAATTTTAGTAACATTAACAATTGTCTTAAATGTATAAATCCAACTAATTAACTTTGTACGAGTTGTGCATGTCCTTGTTTCACTTCAAATATATAGTTATTATGGATGCACGTAGTCAGAAGAAAAAACTTTTATTACTATTTTCTCTCCTCAATAAAAGGGTCAACTTTACAAGGGTCTTTCACTTACTCGACTAGAGAAACTTTCGGTAGTCAGTTATTTCTTTCTTAATTATCTCCGCCTTTATTACAGAAGAGAGAAGTGTGTAGAAAGAAAGGCATATTTGGGGAATTGCTTTTTATACAATTTCTATTAAAAATATTAAGTAAAATACTAAAAAAACTAAGTAAGTACTATAAATTATCACTGTAAATGGAAATGAACTGTGATGAGAAGTCTTTGGTATGAATATTAAGAACTAATGACTTTGGTTTGACTAGATATTTAGATGAATGAAGTAGTTATTGAGATAAAATATAATGATTCTCGGGACAATAAAGAAAAATTGAGGGAGCACCACAAAAAAAACGCGCACACACACATTACTTTTTCTTTTTAAATATTTACAGAGAAAGCAACGAAAGGGTTTTAAGAAGGGCACACTCTTTTTGTTTTGTTTTTTCTTTCTGAGAAAGTATTAAGTTTTTGTGTAAATATATATAGCGTGGTTTACTGCTACAGTTTTGATTGACACGATATGACTGAAGGCTGGGTTCATATATAAAGAGTTCGGATGGAATAGCGTCACAAGTTAGCATCCGAGTTGTCCATTGACGCCCCACCATGCGAGATAATAGATGAAGGAGTATGGTGAACAGTGACGACTTGTGTTGGCGCTCCAGACTGGCCTGATAACGAAGAAGTTGGGGAGTTTGAAGCAGCGCTTGAGTTGGAGCTGCCCCCACCACCTTTGTGCATAGAACCTCCTCCACTACTCCCATCAGTTTCTTCCTTCCATTTGTCCATGGAACGGCGTCTGGCATTCATGAAAAAATTTCCCACAGTTGTCGGCTCCAGTCCCAGTTGTCTTGCTATTGTCACTTGCATCTCTTTAGATGGCCTTTTCGTTTCCTGGAGAAGAGAAAATTCTCTATCATATTCTTGATTTTGAGAAGGATTAATGCGAGTTTGTCCAAAACTTACTTTGAAAATTGCTTGCAGAGTACGTCTTTGAAGATCGGTAAAAACTAATCGGGGTTTCTTGGGCGCTGGTGGAGCTTCAGGTGGGGCTTGCTGCTCTTCCTTGCGCTTGCAGGCTGTGGAGAAAGACACAAAAGCCATTTTTTAGTCACGATAAAGGCCAACAAAGCTTAACTACTATTTACCACAAATGATATACTTTTGCAAATGATTATTTAGCGTGATTGACAAAGTGTTAACCCAACTTGTGAAAGTTGAGTGGTGCTGTTTTGCGTGGAAAAGTGGGAAATTTAGTCCCTAGTCCCTTATGCAATTTCACTTGACATTAAATTCATTCCTTTCTCTCTCTATAAAACTGCTGCTCATCATTTCCCTTCTATGTCAAGTCAACTAATCCAAAGCACATGTTACATCCCTGATGGATCTCTGATGGCATCCCTATCATAATATTGTAATTATGGCTTAAACGATTCCATATGTGAAGGGATAAACTTTATGAGATGATGCATTTCTGATATTTTTCAAAAAAAAAATTCCATCATTACAATGACATTTTCATTTCTAACTCATCCAGCTTTCAAGACTCGTTTTAAAATGCCATCTTGTACAGAGATATCGCATGCCGTAAACGACATGGTGTGGGTTACGTCCTGAATACGTGCCACACACCCTGTAAAAAAGTGTGCAATTTTACTACTAACGTGTTCCTAATTATAGCCCTCTTTTGTATTCCATTTTACATATCGTAGGACAAAGCGAGAATGGTGAAAGCACATTTAAAGCATGGGTTATACGAAGACCTCTGTCATGTCACTACGGACAAAAATGAATAAGCCTACTATGAAAATTCTACTCTTTCTATCAAAACTATATCCAATCGGAATTGGTGAAATGGTTACGGGAATATGGCGGAAATGAGAAGGAGATAAAAGGACAATTCCTCTTTGTGGAGAAAGGCTGTGCACAGTGCTCATCACTAAACACTCTCTGCTTAAATCCAACTTTAAAAAAAAAGCGTTTCTTTCCTTTCTTTTGTGAACAAGAAAGAAATTTTTTATGCGTGGAGGAAAATTTTTATTATTAATAGCTGGAGAATTTTTGGTGTGATTTTTGAGGGCGTGTTGAGCAGCACAGTTTGAACATCTTACCAGCAAACACATTACCAGAAATGGGTCCGTGTGGTTGATAAAGAAGGAGAGAGACATGATGATCATTGTCAAGTGTAGATGCAGAGTTGTAGGTCACACTTGATGCCGTGGAAACACAAGAGGGAGAAGTGAATGAGGGACTAGAAGACAGCGTCGGCTTACCTAAAGGGGGAACAATAACCAAAAAAACATACTATTCCATATCAAAAATAATAAAAAATTTAGATAATATCCTCTCTCTCTGATTTATCACAAAATAAATACTTTCCTTCTTATTATTTCATCACTAAACTCTCTTCCAGCAGAAGAGCTGAAGAAACATTTCTCATTCCCTGAAAAGCGTATGAGTCATTCTACTCGTTTAATTGCTCCCTATCCCTGTCAAAAGGGTTGGCTCCCACAGTGATCCGTAAATAGACTTATTTTCCCTACTTCCACAGCCAATTTCTTACCCCATTTAATTACATCTCCCCAACTTTAAATGGACAAAGTTAATTACCCCACTTACTCTAGTAATAAATAAGCTGGTTAATGAATCATATTTCCTCTCTACTAATTTTAATTACATTCAGCTTAAATATTTCCACGACATAATAGTCTTGTTTTAATATTGAAATTGTATTCATTTCAATTCAAAGATGGCCTGAAATGCTCATTCCTCCACAAATAAAATATCGAGGTCATACCAAACCTCGCTGAGTGAACATCGTGAGCAAAAAACCATTCTGCAAACTAAATCTTACGCAAACAACTATATGAAATGGATGCATAATATCTCGATAAATATTTTATTAGCAAATCCCCTCCTCTCTCTCTACCAATACCTTTCTCTTTATCAATTGGCCCGTGACATTTTTTAAACCCCTCTCATATCGCAAAAAAAAATCTTTCCAATTCTAAAAATCTTTGACTGAACAAAAAAAACTCGCTAAAATAAACTATTATTTATGGGAATTTATAGGCCGGTAATGATTGCTTAATATAACATCCGGCTTGAAGAAGCCTGAGTTAAAAACGGGTTTACACAGCTCTCTCGTAACCAACTTTACATAGTAATGATGATAGCTAGCATGAAAATGCAGTAGCGTGAAGTAGAAAGAGAGAAAAGAAAGCCGTCTATCATAAAAAAAAACAAGCACGGAGATAACGACGCGAACGCTTTCCCCTCACTAATGTCATATTAGTGGAGGGTAAGCCTAATATCTTCTATATAAGCTATTTCATACAGAGGTTGGTAAAGGGAAAGAAAATTTCATGATTATTACGACTCCAACTCTCTCCTTCATGCTTGTACCTTCGAGTAAAAAGTTAGTGATGAGGTGATGAGTGATAGTGGGGGACAGTTGTTGTCATGGTATCACATGAGGACAACAAGCCGTGCTCTCTCTACCCACCTTGTACACGGCCCTCTTTCTCTCTTACACTTGCATTACTTGTTTTTTTTATAATATCTGATGCGTCCCTTTCTCTTGTCTCTTTTTGGCCTTGGAAAATTTACATAATCTTTTCCCCAGCTATTTTTCTCAGCTAATGCTAGAATGAATGGTAGTAAATAGTTGTAAGAGAATAGGTTTATAGCTTAAGAGATATATTTTTTTTATTGTGACAAAGCAATTCCTTTTCTCTAGATGGCCGACAAGCGGTCGTGGTGACGAGGAAGAAAAGCGGTAGAAGAAGAAATGTTTTTCTCTAACACAAACGGGTATTGGGATAATATTTTCTAGTTTTCTCTACTAGTAGTGGGCGATGTGACATGCACTGGGAGAAAATGTTTAAGTGTTTGTTTTCTATCTCTTTTCCCCAAGTCAGAAAGTTGAGCTGTCTAGTAGAGAAAAATGCTTTTTACCTTTCTTCTCGTCTACCTTTCGCCTTAGCGGCGGTTGTGGCGGTGGAGAGCGAGGAAAAAAAATATGTGGACTGATAAAATATAAAGCTGGCGTGGTAGGAATAAATGGGATCTTTATAATAGGAATGTTTTGTGTAAGGCAATAATAAATGGGAGAAGAATGGCTTTCTCTGGATTTGCATTTCGAGGTTGTATATTATTATTTTGTCATGGTTGGGTTCACCTTGTGATGGAAGGTACTAGTCTTAAGATCATCCACTTGCCTACTTTTACATTTCCTTTCGGGGAGAAAAAGTAGAGGATAAATGGGGGAAATGGGGGAATTAGGGGGAAGGATCATTGCGAAATTTCCAAAAGTGAATTATTGATGTGGAAGGGGTACAGTTTTTTATTCGGGATAGAAAATGCTTAGAAACCTATGCTGATGAGTGATGACTTTTTTTTAAAGAGTTTTATAACAACAGCTTTTCTGTTTTAACGCCATAGAATGTATGCGCAACGTCATGATAGGGAATGGTGAGAATGGTTGATGGAATAATGGGAGAATTTGAGATGCGCTGATGTAATATGAGTTTTGGAGATGGAAATGTAAAGTTAAAAATTAAAGATTGATTTAGAAATATATGGATAGAGTAAGAAAAATAGTAAAATTTGCCCTTACAATTACCTGCAAGTCGTAGAGCTGACATTCTCTGGAACTCTGGCTCTTGCAGCCACTTCCACATGCGGCGGAATGTCTCTCTTCCAGATTTCAGTTTGGACCAAGGTTTTGGGTTTCTGAGGAGGTCAGAGAGGGTGCCTTGGGAGCGACACAGCACTCGCTGCGCAAAGATTGCTTGAGGTATGCTGTATCTTTTAAGTTCGGCACTTATCCGTGCGGCGAGTTCTTTCGTGTTGATCTCCTCGAGTTCGCCTGAAGTACTTCCGGCGGAGGAGATGCTCCCAGCGGAGCCTGCAGGTGTGGATGTTAGCGTGACCACACCTCCCGGAGAGGCTGAGGAGGAGACGACACTAACAACACTTTGCTGCTGTTTCACTGACACACTGTTCAACACTGAGCCCACAGATTGCGTGTGACTGATGTGGGGGTGGGAGGAGGAGACCCCGGACAAGACGACAGAAAGGGGAGGACTCGACCTTACGGGGGATGAGGCATCTCGATGAGCTACGACTACAGCAGTGGCCAAAGGTGGCGAGGAGTGAGATGAAGAGTTCGGGCTCGGCACGCCATTCGACGTGACGACAGTCTGCTGAGGGTGCATAAGGAGGGAGGAGACTGTGCTCGCTATATGGTGGAGGTGCTGGTGACTCGCACTTTGGGAGGCGGTGCTGGCAGGAGGATGATTGTTAGAGCTGCTCTGTTGCATCGGTGAAGGACTCAGGTTTGGGGTGTTTCTGTGTCGACTAGATTGGTCATTGGAGGATGCATAGGAGGAGGGTGAGTAGCCATTGTTTGCAGAGGGAGACTTTGGAGGAGGGGAACTCATGTGATCCGACCTCATGCCGTTGTTCTGCCCCGAAAGGTGGTCGGGCGGGAGGCCATTGACGGGTGAGTCGGAGTAATGATGTGGCGGGGAGACGTCACATTGGGGGCAACTTTTCGTAGTTAGAGTAGGGGTTTGAAGCGAGGGCCAGCCCAGCCAGTCCATTGTGTTGCATCACGGTGAAGGAGCCAGCGACGTTGCCGGCAGCATGACCGTAACTGAACTTGTCAGTCATGGTTGAGATGGGAGGAAGGGGTTGAAGTGGGGTGAGGGTCGCATACTGCGAGCCACCCGAGGTCCCCGGCGAGAACCCAGTGGGGCTCAGCCTCCCGTTATGAACTGTGGTAAGCGCTACCTGATAACTGTGTTCGGCGTTTGCTGCCGCGTGAAGCGCACGAAACTCAGACGTGTCGATCATGTTGGGGTTGGAGGGCGACGACGGTTCTTCCTCTTCCTCCTCGTCCACCTCCTCCTCTAAGGAATGATTATGGTGATGGTGGTGATGATGGTGGTGGTGGTGATGAGCTGAGTGGCTATGATGCTGCTGTTGGTGGGCATGATGAAGGTGCTGGTCACAGCCTAGCTGCTCCTCGTTGCTGTTCGAGACATCAGAGTCGGGCTCATGTTGGGGGGTATGGTTGAGGTGGGAGTGCTGGAGGTCCTGAGGGAACACTGCTTGTCGATTGCGCGTGTCCACAGCGACGACCGTGTCGGCGGAAGGGGACTCATTAATGTACTCTATTTGTCTATTTCTGCCCACAATCACTGTGAGCTCTTCGCCTCTGAGGGCGGAGGGAGGGGGCAAGCCGGAGGAACCTGAGACGGGCAGGCGGCTCTGAGAGATGACGAGAGGGGAAATGGACGAGTGTTGGTGGAGAGGCTGTGGCTGTGCCCTGCTCCTACTGTTACTGCTACTATTATGATTATTATTGTTATTGTGGCTGTTATTGTTATTGGAGAGGGACAAGTCTTCGGCGGCAGTTTGGATCAGCTCCTGTTTCACCTGAGTCACTATCCGATGGAGAGTGAGTGTTTGCTGAACAGACGATGGATTGGAAGTGACGACGACGAGTCGAGTCGTTGTGTTATTGCTACTGCCATTGTTCTCAATGAGAGTTGCTGGTGCGCTTGCTGCTGACAACCAATGTTGTGCAGACCCTCTTCCACCGAGCTCGCTTCCTCCACTACTAGTGCTAGCACAGGAGCTTGCAGTGAGCAACGAGGATGACGGAAGGGTTGTCGGCTTTGCTCCTGCTGTTGTGGACATACTGTTACCATTAGCACTGCCACTACCACCAACACCACCACCACTGCTTATGATTATGGTCGGGCTACTCCCGTGCACCACCGTGCATACTCCTTCTCCCTCCGCCAAAGTGTCACGTAGCCGGTGCTCGGCAGCACTACTCCCTCCATCTGTCAACACTACGCCGTTTCCACCACTCGAGCCACTCAGCCTGCCACCACCACTTGCGAACTGATGATGGTGATGGAGGTGGTGATGTCTTTCATGCTCCTCATGCTCAGCCTGTTGGCCCAACTCCTCGTCGCACTCGCCCTCCTTTCCCTCATGCTGGTCATGGTGATGATGATGGTGATGGTGAGCGGGATGCGAGTAGTGATGGTGCGGGGGATGCGGCGTGTGCCTCGACA
>JAHZMU010000258.1:0-11201 GCA_027743725.1 Rambutsinella grinnellia | reverse complement strand
GGAGCTGCTGTTGAAGTAAGTGCTAATCATTAGATGCTAATTTTAATTAAGGATTTGGTGGCTTTTCACGGAATCATTAATGATAAAGTGTAAATTATCACAGTCAAGAAAAATAGCCACATATTCTTGCTTTCTCCGGATACAGTCGCATAAAAAGTGTTATCGAATTATATTTCATGATTTTCTGCTGAAAAGATTCATCTCTTCTTACCTTTGAATTGGATAACTCTGCAAGTTTCTGTAGAAGCTAATAGTATGTAACAAAAGAAAATACATTATATCTCTCTTCTTTTTCTTTCTTCTATTGCAAAGTACATAGATATTGCCTTTTGTGGCAGACACTACTTCAATGTTCCCCAACAACAATGCTCGTCTTTATTCTCGCTCCGTCACTCTGCCACTATTCACTCACTTTTCAAGGAAAAAAGCTTTACTTTTCCCCATCCAGGGATATATGTTACCAGTTGTGCAATTCTAAGTTGATTGCAATTTCCCTTTTCAGCTGTCTCTTTTTTCCACTTTCCCAGAGAGTGGTGCAACTCTAAAGAAAAAGAATGAAATGGAGAAGGGAAATCGAGAGAGTAAAAAACCTCCTTTGGCCCAGATTAATTTGGCTAAGCCAATTTGGAAAGGCATGTAGAGACATGCTGGTTGTCTTGTTGGTTTAGCTTGCTCTGTCCTTATTTTCTGTATACAGAAGTACAAGCAAAGTTCAAAGAGAAAATCTACATTCATATGTCAATCCAGGATGGATGACTATGCTGGATGCGGACAAATAAATATTATGTAATGCAATTCAACATCAGTTGGCAACTTGGCACTGGTGGTTGATGTTGATGTGTTGATGGCAGTGTTAGTTGTTGAACGTTTAATAGTAACTGTACATATTATTACATGTCCTAGAGAGTCAGCGGATTAACACAAGTATTTTTTCCCTCTCCTTCCCACTGCGAACGAGTGGTATGTGTTCCCTTTCTCATTTGCCTCGCTGTTTTATCCGCTACATGCCTGCTGTTGCTTTGATTTCGGGGATGATGGAGAAAAAAGTTGTTGAAGCCAGCATGTGCATCTCCTTTTTCTCATCATCAAGTCATTCTGATGACGTCCACTAGTTTTTTCCCTTTTTCTACTCTAGGCTTTCATGATTAGCTTGCTCCTTGTTGCTGATGTTGTTGTTAGATTTTCCGACTGACTTTGTTACGAACCCTAAGAATAATGATGGTGATGGTCTTGGTCTTCTTTTGTGTGAGTAAAGAGCAATAGAGAAAGGCATCTAGAACACTTTCTATTCTTTCTCTACAGTAGGAGAAAAAAGGAAAATAGCAACAGTATGACATGCCGGTAGACTTCTATTATGTCTCTAGTTGGAGCACTTTTTTGCCTTTTCAGTTCATGTTTTTGTATTCTCTTTGTCGACGAAGGGAAGAAAATGGGAAGGGCGTAATAGAAAGCAACAGCAATTTTCTTTTGCCTGTTCTTGCTGATGTTGTTATGTTTTTTGTTACTACTATTGTGAATATCCTCTTTTAGCTTAGAATGCCAATATCTGTTGTAGTCATTCATTATATATGATTTTCCTCTGTATTAAGCTTTGCTTACTCAGGAGGTGTTTATTCGGTTAGACTACTTTTGTTATTCAATTCTGAGTGAAAATTGTGGATTTGCCTTTTTTGTTGGGAAGTCGTGCAGTGATTAATCGTTGAACTGGCAGTTGGTAATTGTACATACATAGTTGTAGGGATTGATTTTGGATAATTGAGAAATTACTACGATTTCAAGACGTCTGACGAGGTTATGTAAGATTAGCGTAGCTAGTTATTGGGGTGAATTAGGAAAAAATACAGCTCATTAGTAGCAAAATAAAATTATAGAGTGAACAGAGTTCATATGTTTGAATGTCTGAATCCTAACATTTCTTTAAAAACAAATTGCTCTAACATTATGCTAACATATTATTTTCTGAACCCGTATTTGCATGACCTTGTTTTACTTAATGCTGATTTATGTTGATAAAATCACGAATTAGAATCTTGACACTTGCCAAATTGGAGTAAAAAGTTGAACAAGGTCAAACTTTTTATAAGTTTTATGAGGTTAAATACCTCAGTAGTTCATTGCGTAACAGGAAGAGAGGAAGGATGTGGGTGACTGAAAACAAGGGCTATGAAAAAGTATTTAATCTTAAGAAATGTGGCGGTTACACGTTCATTTCAAGAAATATGCAGCTCTCGTTCCTCTACGTCTGAAAAAGATGTAGTCGGTAAATTTTTGGTGTTACAGTCTGGTATAAAATAGTCACTGCATTTTGTTCTCGTAAGATGCTTTATAAGCAACAATACTTCATTGTAAGGAAATCAATGCGAGTATGACTAAGGTTAGCATGTGTATATAAATGATTTTACGTATAAAACCTAAATACACTTCTGTAGCCAAATTCACTTCCAGAAGAACGACTTTGAATAAATAACAATTAGGATTGCCTATTCTTCGTTTTATGATGAAATCGATCAAGTGCCTCTAACACATTTCACATTTTCAATTCACAATCAGAAACTCGTGATCATTCATAAATCGTGATTGTGACGATGAGGCTGAAATAGTGCTTCAACTACCGTTATCAAATCCGCCTACTTTCACCCACACTACTCGCACCATGTCACGATCGAAATAGCCTTTATTTCTTAGCCAGATCACATATCAAGAATTTCCGCAGTTATAAAGTGTTCAATGCCACCAACACGTTTCTCCATTTCCTATATAATCATACCGGAAGTAAACTCTTGTATTTCTAGTGTAATCAAAAGTTTTAGAATGGAATTCCCTCTACAACACGAATAGCTGTTATTGCTCAATCATCAATAGAGGAAATAAAATTGCACATCGTATGCCGTATTACATTCCTTTATCTGTTTTATCTGTGTATATGAGTAAATAGGTTGCCATTTCAATCCGATTTTGAGGCCAAAATTTGGCCATAATCTTTTTGAGTGAAATGCAGTAGTGCAGTAGGCCTTCTTGCTCCAAATACACTTGTTCTTGGAAGGAAAGCAGCCAAATTTCTTCCTTATCCTTCCATCCATCTACGAAAAGTCACCTGTCGTTTCCGTGTCATCTTTTCTCACAGTATATACAAATCTCTCTGAACAGAATGCAGAGGAGAAGCAAACGTTGATCCTATCTTG
The DNA here is from genome assembly GCA_027743725.1 of Rambutsinella grinnellia. Classification (NCBI taxonomy): domain Eukaryota; kingdom Metazoa; phylum Arthropoda; class Collembola; order Entomobryomorpha; family Entomobryidae; genus Rambutsinella; species Rambutsinella grinnellia. Next base: position 8,019 of record JAHZMU010000258.1, on the reverse strand, counting down.
TAGAGTACGAAAGGTAACTGAAGTAAAGATCACATTGCTAATGTCAATGTGGTTGTGAAAGAAAGCGTATTTCTATGAGAGTATTGCCATATATAAAAACAAACAAGTATAAAAAGGAAACCAATTTGCTTTGTCGTAACAAGAGTCATCGTAAAGTCAGAAGGAAGAGTAAAGTGAGGGAGCACAGGCAACCGACACATCCCCAATGGGAATGGTCACAGTAATTGCTTTCTTTCTGTTTGTTGACTCTACTTGCCAAAAGGAAAAGCAAGGGTTGGGAATGAGCAGATATGTATGCATGGGTTCAGATTCAGATATGGGAGAAAATCATTCTAGAGAAAAGTCTGTACAAGTTTTGGGAATATACTGCCTCTTGTCACTTTTCAGCAAAACCCTTTTCTTCTCTGAAGGCATGAGCAATTGGAAGGAACAACAGCTGCAAATATGTTTAGGCGCTTGTAGCACAGACAAAAGTCAAGGAAGGCCATTGAGACATCATTTTACATATTACTTTGGATGAAAAGTGTAGTAGGTATATTAAAATGTACAATTGCTTTCCCACAGCCTTCAGTAAAACAAAAATCAAATGGAAAAGGACAAAATGAGCTTAACAATCCATTCAATATTCAACAATCTCTTTTGCTTTTGTCTCTGTATAAATGCAGATATCTATTTTCTCCTTTTCATCCAAGAGCTCACGTATGAAACACAATCAAAATCTCAACTGTTTAGATTGATCTTGGATCCAGAGGCAAAATATATAAAGTAGCTGGTCATGCACATGAGAAACCTAAACTGCACTGTTTGTGGTTATGTCCTCTCGTTTCTGAGTGTTGCAATGCAGTATAGTGTTAGTTGTCAGTTGAAAGTTCAGAGAGAAAGTAATGGCGATGCATGGAATAGTAGCGGTTTGGAGAGGACGGATGTTGAAGGGAAATGGTGAAAGCTTAAAGGCAAAGGACAATTGTGTTATTGCTCTGTGTTTGATCAAGTCTTCTCATGAAATTTTAACTAGCTCTTGAAATCACGTGCTTCCTACCCCTTTCATCATCTTCATGAACGTTTGTTTTTAGTTACTCACTCAATCTGAAGCAGTTAGTATTATGTGTTTTGGCAACTCGAACGATTTACTGCACTAGAGTGAAATTGCTATTTGTTTTTGAGAAGAGATCGCTTAAAAGTATTCCACATGAATATAAATTACTGTGAGATGGGTAGGCATAGGTTGTGGTTTCGTTTGTGTGATAGATTTCCCATTCTCCTACCCCATAAAAGGTTGCATCTTGTCCACTCCAAGTCATCGCGAAAGTGGGCTCACCACAATATAGGAAGTAACATTTCCACAGAGAGACAAATAATAATAATAATGCCATAACCAAAGCTAACGAAGGGGAAAGGACGGGAGAAGCCTTGTAGGTTGGGTTCGAGTAAGAGCAAGATGCATGCAGGAATGACCTTGCCTTTCCTTTCAATTTACAACCTTGTCCTTATTTTTTCTTTTTGGTTGACTGCTATGAGAAAAGTTTCATTACTGGTACAGTGCACCGTATTTTGTTAGATTGGATAGTGCATGTAGGAAAAAGCAATTTTCGGTAGTTTATTGCAACGAGTTTTCTAAAATATGAAGCCATATCGTGAAAAATCAAGCCAGTTAAGTTGGACCATCCTTGAAAATAGGGTAGGAAGGGCTGTCAGCGCCAATACAGAACCTGACGGTAACCGTCTTTTGCTTTTTACTTTGCCAAAATTTCCTTTGCAAGAAGAAAACCTGTACCAATTTATAAACTAAAATCCAATGAAGCCAACTAATAGATAAGTGTACTAATTATATATCCCATTATCTACGAATACATCCGATTAGCGGCTGATGTCTCTTGTACCCTTTCATCATGAATAAACTAGTGACTCTTTCACATCAAGATAATAAAAAAATTTAAGTGNATATCCCATTATCTACGAATACATCCGATTAGCGGCTGATGTCTCTTGTACCCTTTCATCATGAATAAACTAGTGACTCTTTCACATCAAGAGAATAAAAAAATTTAAGTGTTCCCACCACTTCCTGCTATTCATCCATGGCTGTAGCTTTCTTAAGAAATGACTTCTTTCAGTGAGAGCACTCCAGGAAAGAGTAAAAAAGTTTGCTTCTTCACTACCGCAATAAAAACGCAAACGGGGAAGTGCGTTTCCTTCTTCTCCTCCTCCTTCCAATATAATTGCGTATATGATATAGCAATTGACTTGATATAAAGTATAGATGTAAGCGAAATTACTGTTTTCCCTCATTCCCAACCTTACAAGACCAAAAGGACAGGAAAAGTGGAGAGAAGCAGCGAAGGAACTTGTCTTAACTGCACATACAATCATCATCACCAACATCATTCTAGCACCAAGACAAATGTAGCTGTAATAGGGAAAAACNCGCAAACGGGGAAGTGCGTTTCCTTCTTCTCCTCCTCCTTCCAATATAATTGCGTATATGATACAGCAATTGACTTGATATAAAGTATAAATGTAAGCGAAATTACTGTTTTCCCTCATTCCCAACCTTACAAGACCAAGAGGACAGGAAAAGTGGAGAGAAGGAGCGAAGGAACTTGTCTTAACTGCACATACAATCATCATCACCAACATCATTCTAGCACCAAGACAAATGTAGCTGTAATAGGGAAAAACGTAACGAAGCAAGTCGTAACTGAATTATTTAGTTGTAAAGTTAGCCAGCTGTATAATTTCACAGGGAAGCGAGAGTAAAAGTAAAAAACGAAGGAGCAGTAGTGAATGACCATGAAAGGAAATATATTTATAGTTAAGATACTCATCGGCTGTGTAGAAATGTATTGATGGTGAAATAACTGTATCTTTTCCAAAACTTGGAACATGGCATATGGATAAGTAAAGAAATCCATTCATCTCTCATTCAAGGTATTTCCTACATGACTTGTACATGCCAATAAAAAACTAATGCTTGATTACACAACAACTATCATCTTCATGTTTGCTGAGGAGGGGAAAATAGAGTTTAGTCATCTCATAACTCGAGGCTACAAGTTGTGAATCATGAAACAGTTCATGTACAAAGATGTACGAGTGAACCGAAATAAATGAATTATCTCAGTCAAACCACTAACTGGGGGCTGGTGCATGCTGCATATTTTCTATCATGGCTAGTTATAAATCGCGAATTTCTCTGAATATCATATGCAAATTATATTTATTCAAAATATCGACTTGGATTACATGCCTTCGTATGACTATGACCAATTATTGCTATTTGTAATGCCAATTATCATTTAAAGCTTGTTCAATAATGAATTGATATATTCTCATTTCTTCTACAGGAGTCCAGAGGTAGCAACAATTCTGTGTCAAGACTCTTTTTCACACCAANTATGCAAATTATATTTATTCAAAATATCGACTTGGATTACATGACTTCGTATGACTATGACCAATTATTGCTATTTGTAATGCCAATTATCATTTAAAGCTTGTTCAATAATGAATTGATATATTCTCATTTCTTTTACAGGAGTCCAGAGGTAGCAACAATTCTGTGTCAAGACTCTTTTTCACACCAAACGCTTCGGTTGATGGACAGGTGCTGACGTGTCGAGCGGAAAATCCTCATGTTACAGCTGGCGCTATGGAGGATTCCTGGCGTCTTCGTGTTGTTTGTAAGTAAAAACAGCAGTTTTTTATATCTCCTAAAAAATAGAAGTGAACTGGGTACTTTCACTGCACAAAATTCTTATATCCTTTCACTGACAATGAAAAGGCGAAGGAAAAAGGAAAAAGTTGTTCAATTTATCCGAATTTCCTTACTTCGTTAGAGAGGACGTAAAGAGTATATAAGAATAGTATAAAATAACTCATAGAGAAGTGCATTCTAGATATGCTTTATATGCTATCAATATAAAGGGTGATGATGATGACGATGATGGTGATAGCTCTGCCTGAAAATGTGACAGAAATATCCTCTTTTACTGATGATAATGGTCAAAAATACGATCTACTCTACAACTTTCATTTTTATGATCCAATGTTGTCTATTACTACTAGGACCATAAAAACGTAACTAGCTCGCACTTTTTCCCTTTCTAGTTGGTAAAATGATGTGTGTCTACTCATCTAATAAATGAAATGAGATGGTATCGCCATCACCATCCTCGTCATCCATCCTATCACTATCATAATTGGAGGATTAGGACGATATACGAACTGAAATGATAAAGCTTATGTCATAGTATGTGATAGCTTTACATTCTAATGTGGAAGTTATGAGAGACAAGAGGAAGTGAAAGTTGTGTAATGCATGATACTTATTAGCTGAATATCTTTCGTTTAATCATTATCGCTTCGTTGTCATTTTAAGGTTCATGAGAGTGTTGGGACATAATTTGAATTGATTTAACAAGCATGTAAAAGTCTAATGAGTTCTCTTTACGATTTTGAATAAAATGGAAATGACTTGTCACAAGGTCAACAGTTAAACAAACGTTACAATAATCATCAAAACATAAATGAATAGCGCTTTTAAGATTCGGGGAGCAAATAATCACCAAAAGTAAATCATTTTATGAGCCACGTGCAGATATAAACTAGTTTTTGACGAGACATTCGAAAGTTTTCCTAAACAGGATTTGTATGCTTGAAATAATCTTGTTTTTACAAATCACTTTTGCATTCTTGACAGAGTTAAAGTATCAAGATTTCCTGTATCCTTTGCAAGATGCAAAGAATGAAATCTATTTTTATCTTCCATAACTTATTTATTTTCCTACATGGGTTAGTTGCAGCTACCTGACGAAAAGTAGTTGAAAGAATACAAACAAAATATTCAGAAGAAAGATTAAAAGTATGAAGAAAGTGTTCACTGGGGAAATTGAGTGAAAATGAAATATACAATACTATATATAGAGCAGGTATAACGAGCTAGCAATTTATATTTCCGTTTTCATTGCCAAAAGAATACTAGTTACAAAAATATTATCCTGCATGATATTTCCTTTCCAATTCAAAAGCTCTAAAGTATAGTTGCATGCTCACTTTTACTCAAGCAAACAATAGTGATGAGGAAGCTCGAAAAGACTGAAAATTATTGCTTGAACTTGCGAGTGAAACTAAATAATAAGTTCACATAATGTAGATGTTGAAGAATTTGTTGGGAGACTTCTTTATTTCAGTAGTGAGAAGTATTTCTGTTAACAGACGAACTACTAACTACTTTGACTCCATATTAGTAAGAACGGATGAGGAAGGAGAACAAGGTTATATGAAAAACTTTCAAAGTCTTTTATCCCAGATAGTATTGCATTAGAGAGGAAGAGAAAGACGAAAATTATTTGCTAAATTGAACAAAACGGGTTTCTTCCGAGGTCTTCATATTCTTCTCATGAATATATGAACCTTCAGCTTTCACACACCAAAGCATTACAATATGCTCTGTAATACAGCGAGACGGTTCGCTGGGGTTGGGGTTAATGAGTCGTTAGAAAGTTTTAATTGGTAGTGCTCGCTTGAATAATGCCGTGCGATGCTATCCATTCCCCGTCCCATTATTATCTCCTATTACAAGTATTAACAACTAGTCTACTTTTAACTTTCTCTTATATAGACCAATATTTTAGATGAATAAAGTGAGCAAAAAGAAGTGAAAAGTAAATGAAGAATAAGTTCTCTTTTTCGCATCAAGTATACGTGCCCAAAAGCGATGCCATATCTTTACCACATTTTAGGCCAATCACTTTACTCTTCTCTACTCGGTTTAATCCAAGAATACTCAGAGAAAGTAGTACAATGAAGTGTGTGAAAATGTGGTGAATATCATTACTGCTTTGCCACCCCAATTTTCACAACTTTCACAAAATTCCTTTCATAATTATTTTTTCCTTCATATCCTTTGTCGCCAGCCTAGAGAGAAGCATTTATTGGCATAAAATTCACAACTTATATAATATTACTAACTGTATCAATTTAACGCGCTCATCAACCAAAATTGTCGCCAGCTATTCCCTCGCAAGACAAAGATTTTATGCATTACACTAATAAAATAGAAGTCCTTTTAGTAAGAGGATGAGTTGCGAATGAGTAAACTTGTGTCTTAATTGTTTGCAGTTGAGCTTTATCGTTTTATAAGAATAAAAAAGATTCCATTCTTGAAGGTTGAACTTCAAGGTTAGGGAGAGAAGTCGTGCCTCGAATATTTTTCTCATTTCTAGGATTAAGTCAGAAAATGAGTTTTTACTTCTAAAACAACGAGAACTTGTTATTAGTGATTCGGGAGAAAGTATTTTAATGTAGATATGAAAATTCTGACTTATGTGACTACGTTTGATATATCGCACGCATTTTATACGGTTAATAAAGGAAAAAGTTGGGAACTCTTGAGTAAACTTAAACACTATAGACTGGCTGAACTAGAAAATTTTCATTCTTTTTAATTTTTTCTTCTTCTTCAGGAAACTCTGTTGAATATAACTCTTTTTTAATAATAATATTTTTTGTCTGGAATGAAGTCTTCTCGTTCTTTTCAAAATAGAGTAATGAAGACAAGAATAAACGGGAAAGCTCAGCAGCAGTGGAGTATTTTTTTCCCAGAATTACTTTACGAAAGGAAGAGTCTATATAAATATATGGTTTATATGTATGCTTTTTAACATTGTAAAAAACAATTAGTCAGAGTAAACCATTCCTTAACACAAAAGTCTACCTATCCTATGCTAGGAGAGAAGACACTGAACAGAGTTCGTTTCCCTAATACTTTCTAATGTAGTCAGTACACGCAATCCAGTCATGAATATTGAATTCGGTCACAGTCACAGCAACTATTATATGTTTTGGGTGTGCTCTACGAGCCTTATCGATACTATTTTACTCTGCATGCAACTTGATCCTGGTTGCACGAAGTGTGCCATAAAAATATGTTTTTTCCTCAAAAAATAATTTTATATGTTTTGGGTGTGCTCTACGAGCCTTATCGATACTATTTTACTCTGCATGCAACTTGATCCTGGTTGCACGAAGTGTGCCATAAAAATATGTTTTTTTCTCCAAAATAATAATGAGCATATGTGAACAAAGCGTGTATTCGAATGTCAATTTATGTTCGTGGGTGATAGTGATGAGCATGCACATATGGCAATAAATTGTGGCAAACTGTCTGTTCGGCTGATGAGAGTAAAATTTCACTACAGATTTTGTCTGAACGAAAGAGAAAGCAAAAAATAGAAACGCCTCAACATATACCCCATAAAATATGTGTGGGGTTATTAGATTTTATAATTCTACAACTCTCAACGAGACACTAACCTCGTTGTATGCTGGAGGGTCTCTTAATAAGGATTGACTTGAAGTGGATCAAAAAGACAAGAGAAAAACTCTTTCTATATACTATATTATAACGTATGTTTATAAAATATGTGTGGGGTTATTAGATTTTATAATTCTACAACTCTCAACGAGACACTAACCTCGTTGTATGCTGGAGGGTCTCTTAATAATGATTGACTTGAAGTGGATCATCAAGACAAGAGAAAAAATCTTTCTATATACTATATTATAACGTATGTTTCATGACCTTTTTCCGTTGGTTTGTTGAATTCATGAATAAAGTGTGGAAATTAGGTTCATTCACTAGAGAACCAACCTACATATCACAATATCTAATATGAAATGATGAAAGACGCGACGTGACACCTTTTGTTAGACTTCTATTAGAAACTGTGGTAGTGTGGCGACTGGTGCGTATGAAAAAATGAACCTTACAAGACAACATCATATTATGAGGTGTGTATAAAGTGTGAAAAATATTCTATAAGTTTTCACCTATCGATCATATCACTGTCATTAGAAGGAAAAAAGTTTTTCGTAGAAGAGAAACTGATTCTATATAACTCTCTGGTTGTGGTTGGTTGTGGCGTTCTGTGAAAATAGCTCATTTTTTCAGTTTTCATCAAGAGCAAACGGGAAATGTGTAATGCTATGTTTAGAGAGAAGTGGTGTCGGTTTATAAAT
>JAHZMU010000257.1:0-11018 GCA_027743725.1 Rambutsinella grinnellia | reverse complement strand
CATCCTCTAATACTAATCCACCATGTTAATGGCACGCAGTTATAATTTTCTGATTAGTTTGGTCATGATACATGTTACATTTCACATTCATTTTTTGTGAGCATCTCTCATGTTATCTATGAGATTCTCGTCGCCTCTTCGGGCAGAGTGCGAATGCAGACAACATTTACTCAAAACAAACATGAAAAAGGAATGACTAGGATTTTAAGTGGCTAATTTTATTTTAGCACTTGATCCTGGCTCAGTTGCTATCCAGTCACGTTACCGCAGTGTGAGTGAAACTGGTCAACCAAAATTCTAAATGTCATAAAAATGATTTCGTTTCCAATATTATGCGTTATTTTGGGAACCGTGGCGTTCCTTTGGCACTGGAGCCACAAGGACAAGAAGGGCAAACGAATTCCAGGTAATTCCCAGAATAATTAATTGACTCTATGTACTTTACCAATCACATACTCTGCTCTTAAGGTCCAAGAGGTCTCCCATTGATTGGCAGTGCTCTTGAATTGAAGAAACCTTTCTTCAAGCAATTCAATAAGTGGCAGGATGAGTATGGAGAAATTTATAAAGTGAAGCTAGGAAGGGAATTGTGAGCTCTTTTTCATTTATTTGCTTTATGCATTTTTATCCCTTCCCTTCCCGATTGGCTAATTTAATCATGTAACAAATTTTAAAGAGCTATCGTCATCTCTAATCCTAAAATGATCAAGGAAATGTTCATGACTGATTCGAATTATGTCGGGAGGATATTGTTTGAAGGGTTTGAAGCGTACAAGGATCAATCCCTCGGTAAAAACACTCCTCTCTTAAATTTTTTAAGGAGATGCACTTACAAATTTAATTTGAATAGGCATCGTATCCTCCGAGGGCGAGTTGTGGGAAGTCCACCGTCGCTTTCTCCTGCGTCAACTGAGGTATTTGTAGTCTTAATAAACGTCATCTTTTTTATTTATTTTAAAAAAATTCAGGGATTTTGGATTCGGTAAAGCACAAATGGAAGAATCTATTGTGGAAGAGTTAAATGAAGTCATTAGGAGATTTAAAGAGAGTGAAGGGAAACCGATTAAGGATATCAAAATGCATACCACTCTTGCAGTGATTAATTCTTTGTGGTTGNTTTTTTATTTATTTTAAAAAAATTCAGGGATTTTGGATTCGGTAAAGCACAAATGGAAGAATCTATTGTGGAAGAGTTAAATGAAGTCATTAGGAGATTTAAAGAGAGTGAAGGGAAACCGATTAAGGATATCAAAATGCATACCACTCTTGCAGTGATTAATTCTTTGTGGTTGGTCCTAAGCCAAAAGAGATTTAAGCATGATGACCCAGAACTTATGGAAATTTTGGAAGTTTCAAAGAAGTAAGTAAAATAAATTTAACCAATGTGCTTATTTTTTGTAAGCTTATCATAATTGTTTTATAGAGCAACGGATGATATCTTCTCAAGTCGGTTATTACTCTTCTTTCCCTTTTTGAGACATATTGCGCCAGACCTAACGGGATATAATAGTATTCGAACAGTGATTGATAAAAATGCTAGATGGTTTGAGAAACTAGTTGATGAGCACAAGAAGACTTATCAAGAAGAAAACATACGGGACTTTATTGACATATATTTATCAGAAATGTATAAAACGACGGATCCAAACTCAACATTTTATGGGGAACAAGCGGGTTAGCAATAGTTGTATTGATTTTAGCATTTTGGCACATTAAATTTAGAATGCCCTAAATTAATTCCTTGCAGAGAGGCAGTTGGTGGCTACTTTAGCAGATTTAAACTCAAGGAATGTCTCCGTAGCAGATAGGCCAAAGTAATCAATCTCTTTACTCAAAAACATTCCAAAAATTTACAACAATCCCATATTTTACAGCATGCCATACACACTTGCTCTAATTGACGAAGTACTTCGCTACTCCTCAATCGTCCCTACTGGTCTCCAACATCGCGCCCTACAAGATAAAATGTTCCAAGGCTACTTCATCCCCGAGAACGCTCTCATCACACCAAATCTATATTACATTCATCATGAAAAGTCCTTTTGGGGTGACCCTCAGAATTTCCGCCCGGAACGATTCTTATCTGAAGATGGAAAGACATATAAAAAGTGTGACCGTCTACTTCCATTCGAGATTGGGAGAAGGCAATGCGCAGGGGAAACCTTGGCAAGGGATACAATCTTCCTCTTCCTTACAAACCTACTTCAGAGATTCTCAATGACGTTTGACCCTAGTGAACCCGAACCTGACATGATGGAGCTTACGGAAGATATTGTTCTACATCCGATTCCATACTCGCTCATCATGAAGGATCGATTGGTTTAATACATTCCAATAAAATCATACTCTTATTTCCGTTTCTTAATAAACTTCCCATTCCAATCATATCACAAAAATAAATTGCCACTTTTTGAAATTCAGTCTCAAAATTTAAAATCTTAAATCTTACTTTATTAAAAACCGGTTATCTAACCCAGCTAAAAATAATTTCATGGACGCCTTCTAAAAATAGGGAGGGAGCCTTATGAAGGTTCAGCCTTCGAATTTCAGGCTTGGCTTTTCCAATGAAAAAAATATCATGGCCATGCCATGAGAGAGAGAGAAATCGCTCACCGTTCACGTGTTTCAACAAAGTAGAAGCTGTGCGAACCAAACAAGCATAAATCACACTTTTCACACACGCCAGACTGCAGACAGAAGCATTTCATGATGAAATTTTCATCATCATTCCATTTCATTGTTGATATCTTGAAACGCGGGGACCTTGTGCAAGGACACGTTAGAGAAAAAGATAACAAGTTTCTTTTAGTTTTCGGAATGACCATGCCATGCCTTACCACGACTTATTTACAAGTTTTCGCTGTTTATCGAGTAATTAAAGTGGGAATGATTAGCTAAAGTTTTTGATAAGAGAATTTGCAAACATGTCTAAGCTAATGGACGTAAGTCATTTCTGGGATGGCGAACCGATTTCGGGAGGCGTGCTTCTCCAAGATGTCTGGATATCATCAACTCAATCATCCGATCATGATGATTTCAAAGGAGCGGAAGGAGCCATCGTTAAGAAGGAAAGTTATTTGAAAAGTGAGTTTGGTGAGGGTTTGATTGAAGATAAGGAGAACCGGGAGGAAAGTCTGGCTCTTGGGTTACAGGATAGTTTAATGTCATTGGAGGAAGGTGGGGGCGACTTCAATATTTTGGAAAATGCTGGTATCTTCTTAGAGGATGAAGTGGAACAGTGTATAAAAGAGCAGGAGGAAGAAGATAAGGCTGGGATAAGAAAGATGGAAACTAAACAGGGTGGGAAGGGGTTAGAGGCTTGTAATCCTGATTTGTTTAGTTATCCGTGGCCATTCACAAAGTGCAAGATAGTTTGGAGTAATGACAAAAAGAGAAAATTCCTTGGATGGACGTCTCAAGGTCAAGATGGAGATAAGGAATACGTGTTTCATGATAGTCTTGACCTGGATCAGCTACCGATAGATGAAGTGGTCGAAGAGAATCACGAGAAGTGGCAGACGGTTAAGAAGAAGAAAAGTAAAGGTGTGGAGAAATCAGAAGTGGAGGGAAGAAGCTGTCCTGCTCTTGATATGGCGGAAGATGTGGAGGCAATGGAGTCATCGGTTGATCTTTCTCCTCCGGTTCTTGATAAGGAACTTGACAGTCGTCAATCGGATGATGATGACTGTGCTTCGGTGGCGTCAACAGCGTCATCCCTTTTTGTACAGTATAAAACTGTAGAGGACCTTCCGTTCAAGTGCTTGAGATGTGCGAAACCCTTTGGGACTGAAATTGAGTTAAAAATTCATGTAAGTTGTATGCATTATGTTAATTAGTTGTTGATAATGTGTCGAAATTAAATTGGTTATTAAAAATTTCCAGGCTAGAATTCATACCGGGGAGCGCCCATTCAAATGCAAGCAATGTGGGGATGCGTTCGTCCGTGAAAGCTATTTGAAGGAGCATCAGGTAATTAGTTTATCAACTAGTTGATTGATTCCATGTACTCGGGAAACAACTTATTTTAACTTTTCTCTGACAGAAAACAGTCCACATGGAAGATGAGATGGATTTGTCACTGGACGAAGAGAGGCCAATTGGTTTGAAGTCCACTGGAACGTCAACGGGAGCAGCGGCTTTGGCAAAGGATGGACCTTTCTTTTGTCCCTATTGTGACATTTCATTTGATGGAGCAACAGAGCTGAGGACACATGTAAGATTAAAATTTTATTTAAAATTATTTCATAGTTGGTTTCAGTGTCACTGTTATCGATGGACCATTACCATCGACGATGGTATTAGCGAATTACTTTTACATAATCTAATAACTTTTATAGTTGGAGGCCAACCACCAAGAAGAGTGTGATGCTGAAGACCAGACGTTAAAAGCAGATAATACTAAAAGGGGAAAACATGCTACCAAAGTTGAATTGTTGAAATTGAAGAGTATCCAGCCGAAAGGAGGAATAGTAAAGAAAAAAAGACGCGGGATATCATTCACACCTAAGAAATGTGGAAAAACTAGAAAAATTACTTATTCGAAAAAGATTGCTGTTGCTCCTGTAAGTATTGTCTATAAGTTCTTTTTCTATTGTTTTTAGATTACATTCAGTAAAGATTAATTGTGTGCTTTTTCTATAGACTGAGAAAGTTCAACAAGTCGTACGCGTACCTGCAAAAAAACAATTTAAATGTTTAGGGTGTAGTGAAATGAGTGAAATCTTCGACTCGTTATCCGAAATCCGAAATCACGTATGTTTAATTTATGAATCGAATTAGCCCGATTAATTAATTAATTACGAATAACTGAATAACACACCATGAATCAATATTAATTTCAGCTTAAACTCATTCACAACATTAAACCTGACACACCTGGTGAAAAAGCCTTAGTTAAGGAAATCAGATCGGATCATCAGGGTTGCAAGGACGAGTCAATTCCTGTTAGAATTATAAAAGTATGATTTATATGAAGTTATCTCAATTCTTGTTGCGAATTCAATTCAGGAGTAATATTCGATTTTAATTAATCAACATAGAATCCGGGTAATTTGGTTCCTTGTTTCGTGAAGCTGACACGTTGCGATTATCTTCTGAGGACCAACCCATCTCATTCCGATCCCCCCATGGTGGTTAAGAAGTCTGCTACGAGCGAGAAAAACAATGCAGTTTCACAACGACAACGATCAAAATCGTCAAAGAAGGTTAAGACCAGTTAAGACTAAGTTCCAATTTGTGACTCAAATTTATGGTAGTCAATTTAAGCATAATAATCTCATAAAACATGAAAAACATTGTGTTTTACAGAAGCCAAGACACCAACGTTTGGCTCATACCAAGCAGCGACGTTTGCACACCTGTGAAAAATGTGGAACCCGATTTACGCTCAAGTCTGAATTCCTGAAGCATGTCATGGTTTGTCGTTCAAAGAAGGACAAACGCCAAGCAACTCCACCGAAACCGAGACCAATAGCTGGAATTAAAGTCAACAAGAGTACGAATTTTAAAGCTGTTTCCCAAGCCAAGAGATACTAATTCTAAAGCAGTCACCTCATTTAAATACTTGTCAATAGAATTTCAAAGTTTATTATAGTATGTATATACTTTCTAATATATACTTATATCATATTTAAGCTTAGAAATAGTGTATAAGAGATTTTGACAGCAACTAGCTGTAAATTATATACATATTAGGCTCCGGCTGGCTTCACCAAATTGTTCTAAATTATTCAATCACTTATATCTTATGTAGCTAGAAGAAAAATTGCTTGCGGTCGCGCGCGCTCTGATTTTGACAACACACACGTAGTTCCAGTTCCAGCTACAAGTCAACGTAATGATAAAGTTTCCACATCTGCTTCACCTCCAGCTAACATTTCTAACAATCAACTCTTCAAACCCAGCCACGTACTTGCGTTGGTGACATCTCCAAACTCAGAAGAATCATTTGCTGAAACTACTACGGATAGTTGTTCATCCTATTCAACACGTGAGTCAGTACTAATTGTTTTGATTTTTAATTGGAATTGCTATTAATTCGTGTCAAGACCTTAAAACAAATCTTATTATTTAGTTCCACTTGGAGAAGACCAGCTTAACTCTGCAAGACCATCACCTTGTGAATTCTGCGATAAAATATTTGAAGACCAATCAGCCCTGCGTCAACACAAACTCTTTCATCGTCCTATCCGTCATGACTCCCTTGGATCTCCAAATCCTTTAACTTGTCAATTCTGCGGTAAATTATTGAAAAACCCATCAGCTCTCCGTCAACACGAAGCCTTTCATCTTCCTGTCCGTCCATTCACCTGTAACTTTTTAGAATGTACAAAAGCTTACAAGACAAAATTCGAGTTAAACCGACACTTGCTCACTCACTCTGGTGAATTGAAGTATGTGTGCTCAGTTTGTGAGGGTAGCTTTTTGCTTAAAACTCGTTTAAAGCATCACATACTTAATTGTCATAAAGGATGTGTGATAGATATTTTTCCACCAGAGCCCCTTGTCGCATCTGAGAATAATGATACTCATTTTGCTAGTCAACTTGGCCCAGTTTTGTGGAAGTGTCGGGTATGCCAAAAGTTATTTGTTAGTTTGGAAGACGTGAAAAGGCACGTGAGGAACCGACATAAGCAGCGTGCAAATAAGCGTGAATTATAATTAGAAAATAATTAGATTTAGATATTAGATCCTGTAAAGTGTAAATTTGTTATTCCTCTTACAATCCTATTCCATATTGAACAATCAAATCAATCATGGTTAATATTTACTCTTGTTAATCTTAATCACACACTGTCAATCATCAGATTTGTTACGTCAGTCATTTATCCTGTAATTAAAAAATGCTTAATAGAATTAGATGGATAAACTTGACGCATGTCATTTTCATACATTTTCATATAAAAAAAATCAGTGCATTGAAAAATGAACAAAGGCGCAAGCGAACCAGCTTGTTTAATTGGGTATTATGGAGGTAGGCCGGAAGATGATGGTTCGTCCTCAACTTCTCGTCCTCATCCAACCTCAACCTACTCTTATCTAACCAACCAACCTAACCTAACCTAACACTCTAAGTTAACAGCCCACCAACCTTCATTTGTGCCGGCTTCTCTCGTAAAATTTCCCCGAAGAACGAGTCAGCAACAAGCATGAACTATGTTTGGCTTCCTTTCTCGAATACCTCATCACCTGATCTTCATCGACTCCAATGGAGGAAACTGGAAGTTGGAGTTGAATTGTCAAATGCCCATTTTTTAAGTAATTAAAATTAGTTTAAAGTAGGAAATGCATATAAAGAATTAATCAAAAGGGTAGCCAAATGATGTCCTCTCTGTTCCACACCAACATTCCATCCATGGAATAGTACAAATTGGTTCGAGCTAGGAGGAACTGAAGAAGGTCATAATAGCTTTCCAACGGGGGCTGCAGTCTTGATTAAAGATGATCAGTTAATCTCATCATCATCCACAGGGCAAAGTGCGGGGGAGGAGGTTTGCGTGGAAGATATTAGCTTCAGCTTTAGTAACAGTGGATGGTGTAGTGTCGGGGATAATAGTGAAGGGGGTCTGGGTAACGGGGGGAGTAATGAGGAGGAGGATGCGGACGACTTTATTTCGGGGTCTTTGATGGAGTTGGAGTATGGGAATGGGTTTGATATTTTGAGAAGTGACAATTTGTTGATTGAGGAGGATGGAGGTGATGGTGGGGTGGGGATGAAGAGTTCGGAGGAGTGTGGGGGGAGTGGGAATGTGTCGGCTTCGGTTTCCAGCCCTAGTTCACCCTCGAGTGCTTCGGTGGAGGGAGCGGTGAAATTGTTGGAATGCTCGGATTGCTCGAAAACATTTACTAATCCTTTGACTCTCCAAGTTCATGTAAGGAATTTAATTGAGAAAGGAATTTTGAAGGTAATTTTAAGATGCTAATTGGATTTTGTTTTCTTCATTTAATAGATGAGGCTCCACACTGGCGAACGCCCTTATAAATGCAAGATCTGTGGGGAAGGATTCATCCATTACACTTATCTCGAATTTCATAACGTATGTCTGAAGAATATGTGCCGGTTAATGATGTAAATTATGTTAGTTTAACGTTTTATTTAATTAACATAGAGCAACACACATGGTGAGGCCGACTCCACGTCAAACTCCAAGACGAAGCCCACTCTCAAGAGGAAAAGATCGCAAGAAGGATACGTTAAAATAGAGGTATTTACATACTTACCACTGATTAGTTACCATATTTAATGAAAACGTAACGAATTACAAATTAAATTGTCTTTATTCGCTTATTGCAGATGTGCAATGTTACTGAGGTTAAATCTGATGATTCCGAGACGTTTGTATGTCCCTACTGTCAACAAGGGTTTGGCTTGGCTTCTCAACTAATTTCGCATGTGAGCAATCAATCGAACCTCTTGAAATTTTTTAAAACTTATGCTGTGTCGATTTTCTAAGTAGTTAATATGTTTATACGATTAACTTATATTTTTTCTGCAGATGAAATCCCACAAGGAAGAGAAGGATAAGATGAACTCAACAAAGTCAGAACGCACCAAACCAGATCTTCAGAAAACCAAAACCAAAGCTCCGGCTCCTGTGGTGGAACCTCCAAAAGTAGTGTATAAAAATGCATCCCGTCTCTACCCTTGCCAAACCTGTGGAAAAGAATTTAAAAGGAGTGATGCCCTCAAAGTTCATGTTAGTATTCATTATTCTAAATATATTGGCGTCGCCAATTTAGCGATATTGAAAATTGTTTTACATGGAAAACTATTTCTAATTATTATTATGCGATTAATTTTAGACAAGAATCCACTACTGGAAGCAAGCCCTTTAGATGCACAGTCTGTGATCTCACTTTCAGGCAACAGTCCCATGCTCATAAACATGTAAGATATCTGCTATTAATTTTGTGTAGAAAATTAAACTAAATTTTTAGTAAATTTCAATTTTGGGTAATTGAACAAACACTAATCAAAATAAATTTGTTATTACCCGCAGCTTTCCATATCTCATAGTATTGATAAAGATCAAAAGGCGCACATAATGTACGAGGAGGAGCCAAAACTGGAAATGCCTGTTCCAAAGGCAAACGAGAACGAGCAGGAGGTAGGAATTTTATTTTTATAAATTATACATTCATTCATTGAAATTGCAAATTATTGAAGAAATTAACTAACATGTTGTTTTATTAAATCCAAGGAGGGTTATGACATTTTAGCTTGCGCTCTACAGTTATCTGGATGCGACACGGATTCCCAGCCGCACAGTGACAAGACTGACACTTCCTCCATGGAAGAACTGAACACAGAGTCGAATCATTCCGAACCCGTAACATCTCCCGAGCAAACATCCCCTGATGACGAAAAAGGTTCCCTTGATTGTGAAACATGTGGGAAGCGTTTTACCCGAAGAGCTTATCTTCTCGAGCATATCAGAAGCCATACGGGGGAACGCCCGTATGCATGCACCATTTGTGGGCTGAAGTTTTCCAGACACGGAGTGTTTTGGGAGCACAAGAGAAAACACGAATTTGATGATGGAAAACCATACAAGTGTGACACCTGCGGGAAGAAGTTTTCAAGGAATGTTTATCTCACCCAACATGTTCGCACCCACACAGGGGAAAAACCTTATGAGTGCAGCCAATGTGGGGATAAATTTGCACGAAGAGATAGTTTACAAAAGCATACCAAAAAAACTCATCGTAATAGTAGCAAATGACGACGGTAAAATTAAGATTAAAAATTAGATTAATACTTACTCTTTAACAGGAGTAGTTTGTATTTATGAATTAAGGTATGTTTTTCTGGAGAAGTTTTCAGTTCAAAGGTTAAAAAATGTGTAAGACTTGCGTTTGTGATTTGTCATGTGAATACTTAATATGATAGCTAAGTATTTGTCTTTAATTTATCATTCATTGTGAAACCGTGTAAGATGATATTCATCAATTTAGATAATCTAGTAATCTCTCACAGCTGCAATACTGCATAATAAGCTGCAGAACATGAATATTGTATTGTCAATTAGTAAATCGCAGTGTATTATAGTAGAGTTAGTATTTAGTATTTTAGCTGTTTTCTATTTCCGTTTTGTAGACTGAATTTTTTTATTTCGTAGTATTATGAATTTACATAGTTAAGATGAACAATTAAATGTTCATTACTGTGCAGTGTCCATGTCAAGTAATATCAATGTTTAAAGGTGCAATATGTTATGCAAGAATTGATAGAAGATGCGTTGTAAATGTTGAGTAAATTTTATTTGCTTAAAGTATAAAACGATGATTGAAAATCTGTACTTATTTAATTTCATATTTCACTGAATTTCGGATAATAGCAAGTCTATAGTCCATTTATGTGAAACTTTCTTGGAGAAAGTTTTCCCACTTTCTCCCACATATATTTCGACTTTCACTCCTTTCCATACTTCTGGAAGCTTATCATAAAATCAGGATAATTTTAACTTTCATTTTGCATATCAGACGCCAAGAAAGAAACAAAGACTTTCACTGGGTCAGAGTGAGATGATGATGAAAGGGCGGGATAAGCGTTTTGGTATGTGATAAATGGCGTGCTTTTTGTGATTTGAATAATGCTTTGAGATGGAATGACGTTTTGCACTTGTGCACTGACGACAGCAGCGGCAGCGACTCGAATTGGTATTTACCAAGTGCTTTTTTTCTTTTCGATATTTTTCTATCGAATTTAATTTTAATTGCAACCATTCATTGGTGATTAGCCGACTAGTGTGGTGAATAGTAGGGAACAATTAAATCGCTTCAATTGTTAAGAAGAATTCGAATCTTGAATTGCTTCAACGAAAATCTCGAAATGGCAAGTCAGCAGAATTCCAGCGGTAGGAAGTTTCCGGTGGACTTAAAAAGTCACTGCCTTTTCTGTCTCCATTCCCATGAGAATGATGAAGTGGCCGCTGGTCTCAACCGGAACAACCCGAGAAACATTCAGGACATGCAGACAATCATGGGCTACTTGACTGGGGACCCAAGTGACGAAAATG
>JAHZMU010000256.1:0-10774 GCA_027743725.1 Rambutsinella grinnellia | reverse complement strand
ATTTTGCATATTTGTGGAAAAAATGGAATGGATTTAACCCATTTGTTCATGAGACTCCCATCATGGGACAAACGACATGGGATGGACACGACTAGCCATGCTCTCCTCTCTAACGACTAAAGTCGACTTAACGACTGATTATTACGTGGCCTGATGAGAAGGCCAAGTTTGATAGATGATGTGAGTAATGAAAATAATACTGCCACGACATACTTCTCTAATAAAAAATGGAAAACAAGCAGGTTAACTTGTCTGGTCGCTTGATACACAAAAGGGTTCATCTCTGGGAGTTACGAATGATTTTTGCCTTTAAAACTGTTCCTTTTTATTAAAGGTTACTGTCAACCCTGCGCATAATTAGTGATGCTATCGCATAATCGCTTAACGTGGCTTGGTTTACACATTTTTTCTCTCTCCCTTTCCTATCAGGATGCCCAAAGGGATTGGTGTCTTTCCCTCTCGATGTGATATCGGAAGCCTATTTTTATAGCCAAACCATTCATTATTTTTGCATGTTTAGAGAGCTGAAAGGGGTATAAAAGGAGGACTTGATTCCTGGATTGGATCAGAGTAAATTCCAAGCTGAAATTGATATCAACTTGACTTGTTCTCTTGTGGAAGTAAAAAGTGGAAAAATGTTCAAGCTCGTGATTGTTGTAAGTTTGCGTTGGAAGTTTTGCAAGTTGGAAACTTTGGAAAGTTTAAAAGTGATTTTTCTTGGATTTTTCTTAGGTTTTGGCTCTCGCCGCTGTGGCTCTTGCCAAGGAGGAGGAGAAGAAGGACCTCAGTACCAGCGAAACCGGATACCTCGGATATGGAGGACATTATGGAGGGTATGGGCATGGGTTTGGTTTAGGCTATGGCCATTTGGGGTAAGTTGATTAATTAATTGATCAAAAAGTTATATTAATTGATTAATTAATTGATTAGATATGGCATCGGACACGGATATGGTCACCACGGATTTGGACATGGGCACGGATATGGCGGACATTATGGAGGATATGGTAGTTTAATTAATTAATTAGTTAATTAGATTCGTTTCGTCTTTTAATTAATTAATTTTTTCGTTTCATAGCCGCTCCCTACGGTTTAGGATATGGTGGCTACAAGGGTTACGGAGGCATTGGTCATCTTGGCCATTTCGGAGGCTTCTATGGCCGTTAAAACCTCGATCTAACTGTGATATAATTCGCATTGAAATATTAGCTACCAAATTTTTTTGCAACTTATTCCAGTGGCCAAATTATTCAGATTGTTAACCATTTTTTTTGTTAAGTTAAATTATTTTTCTGTACGCTTCTAGAATACTATTTGACTATAAAAATTGAATAAAAGTAATTTCAATTGTGATTAACCTTTCTATTAATTATTAAGATGAGACAAATCCTTAAAGATTTTCCCACGCGAGACAAATCCCCTTCGTCTCTTCCAATCGCGAGATTCTCCCTTCGAATCACTTCCATCTTGCCATGCTCTCATTTCCAATGTCCACCTCATTCTCACATGCCATTCAATAAAACATTAAAATATTTTTTTATTACAATTAATTTATTTGTCAGAAACATTATATGAGCCAATCGTAATTAGTTCCTTCATCCAACAAAACTCTTAAAACTTAAGTAATTATGAATAAGAATGTTCACTAGAGAAAAAGGAGTTAAATGGGAACAAGAAACGATTAATGTCTAATTACCCTTTTTACAAGGTTTACATTGCCAATCATTTTTTCATAAGTATATTGCCGCGATATCCCCTTAAAACTATTCCATTACGTCAATTACAGCCTTCCTTTAAATTTATATTCTTAAATCTAGTATTTTTTTAAAACTCTCCACACGAAACGTGACATTCAGGTCAATCGGATATTTTATACAGACCTTTAAATTTAAATAAATTATTAGCTTTTTACGAGATGTTATAAAACATAACTGGATGATAGACAGGCTGCGCTTTAGAGAATCCACGGGCTGCAGTATTATAATTACAAAAGTCTGTAGCCGACAACCTCTTCTGTTGACTAGAGATGGACATTTGTTCAAGGCTTTGCTGTGTCTGCTGGGCTGTTTGTTGGTAACCTTTAAAAGAAAAAGAATAGTTAAGCAACTTCCTCTCTGATTTGAATGAATTTGACGAAAAAATTTCCTAAAGCCATCCATCCATAGCCCATTCATTTGAGACAAAGATGGATTAAGTCTAAAACTATCTGGAGTGAATGAATTTTTTAAAGAGAAAGAGTGAAACATGAAGAGTGTAATGAGCTGTGTACTACTTCCTCTGAGGAATTGGCACTTTCCCATTCCCATTCTGTCGCCATTATCAAAGGAAAGTATTCTCTTCAATATAATATTTTTCTAAGCTTATCAACATCTTATCAATCTGCCGACCTTCCCAAGAAGAGAATGCACAGCATGAAAAGATTTAAAACTACGAGTTTACAAATGTTTGAAATAAAAGCAGGAAAATCAATGGAAGCACTCATGTCAGTAATAATATTTTAGTTGGGAAAAATTAAAAGAGAGAAAGAAAAAGGAATGTGCTTGTACAAAACCCATTTATTTTAGTGTGTCCCATTTTTTAAAAAAAGGAAAGTTAAGCTAAAGCTAATTGTGATAAAAAAAATAGCTGTTTGTGCTTGTTTTTATATGAAAGAGAAAGAAAAAATCTACGAGAAAATCTTTTTTTCATAACTACTAGCCTTCTAATTGATTATCATAGCTGGGATTCTCCCCCAACGACTGCCGGACTAAGGTAACTTTCCGCTACAAAATATTGCGCTTCTTGCGCACCTGCATCGATTTGAAGCTGTTGTTGTTGAAGCAATTCTTGGCGTTGCCTTTCCTCCTCTTGTAACCTCTGTTGTTCCATCTGGATACGCTCCTGCTCCAGCCTCTGTTGTTCCATAATCATTTGTTGTTGAATCCTCTCTTGTTCTAAACGTTGTTGTTCCAAACGTTGTTGTTCTAAACGTTGCTGTTCCATCATTTGCTGCTGGAGTCTTTCTTGTTCCATCCTTTGCTGTTCTTGGAACAATCTTTCTTGCTCTAATCTCTGCTGCTCCAACATTTGCTGTTCTTGAAGCCTTTGCATTTCCAGCATTTGCTGTTGTTGTTGTTGATCCATTCCTTGGACGAAACAAGGTCGGCTTATCTGTTGCTGACTCATGAGCTGTTCCATCTGCTCGAAAAATCTCACCTTTCCTTCAAACGTGCTTGGTATCATTATAATATCTGGATTACTAGCTTCTATGGCCGCAACAGCGTTTGCGTCTGTGAAGCTCACAGATTTTTTCAAGGGAGAGACAGGTCCAGCCTTCAGGATTGGTTTTGGGGGAACGCTTCCCCCACGGGTTGTTTGCTGTTGCTGCTGTTGCTGCTGTTGCTGCTGTTGCTGACTAATTTGCATGTGCATCTGCATTTCATGCTGCTGTTGCCTCAAAAACTCTTGCTGTTCGTTAATAACCTTTAAATCTTCAACTCTAACTTGAATTGGAGGGACAGTTAGTGGAGGTTGGGCTACTTCTGGGGGCATCCATCCAGGAAGTTGTTGATATTGAGGCTGCTGTTGGGGCACAGGTGCTGGAGGAGGTGGCTGAGGTTGTTGAGGTTGTTGCTGAATTACCACAGAAGAAGAGGAAGTGCTTGTCTGTTGCTGAGAAGTCTGTCGAGTTAATTGTTGGTTAGTAGAAGAAAGGCAGCTATCATAGTAGGAAGCAGAGGAGCCAGCGGCAACTGAAATTTATAAGAGAGAGAAAAGCCCCAAAAAAAGCTTGTACGAGATGAATATCAAGGTAAATAGATTTTGCCATTAAAAGCTAGCGACAAAGAGAAAAGGTTTTAGTCTTAGTCCCAAGATTTTTTCAGCAACACATTCAGAGTGCGCTTATTAAAAAGATTTTGAGAAGGAAAAAAAGAGATGAGAAATGAACCATTCTTAATTGATTTGTGATGGTGAATAAATTATAATAATTACTAACTTGGCGCTCCACCCCACGGCTTTGGCACTGGCATGGCATATGGATCAATTCCAGCTTTCGCTTTTGGCATCTGAACCGGCCGCGTTATCGTCGGCGCTTGTATATTGCTGGTGAACTCAGGAAGTGGTGGTAGTGGCTGTGACCTGTGAAATTGATTAGTTTTCAAAATATTATTCGACATGGGTTGTTTATTATTTAATTTTTCTCACATTGGCGGGATGGGTTGAGCAGAAACACCAAATACTGGCGTCTGCCCTAGTTTCCTCTCTGCTGCGGCAACAACCGTTTCTACGACTTGGGTCCCTTTCATCTCTTTAAAAGCGGCGTCAACAGAACCCGTCTCGAGTGCAGCTTCCCACGGCGACTTCACAAGCATTAGTTTCGGCTGTGCATTTGCAAATCGTTCCTGAGAAGAAAGTAATTAATTTTAATTGCAAAGTCAAATATAATTTATGTCTTACTTGGATTTCATTCAGCCGCTGGGCATGCTCTACTCTTGTCCTATCTATTAGGGACGCCGGGGTTATTCGACATGGGTTGTTTATTATTTAATTTTTCTCACATTGGCGGGATGGGTTGAGCAGAAACACCAAATACTGGCGTCTGCCCTAGTTTCCTCTCTGCAGCGGCCACAACCGTTTCAACTACTTGGGTCCCTTTCATCTCTTTAAAAGCGGCGTCTACAGAACCCGTCTCGAGTGCAGCTTCCCAGGGCGATTTCACAAGCATTAGTTTCGGCTGTGCATTTGCAAATCGTTCCTAAAAAGAGAGTAATTAATTTTAATTGCAAAGTCAAATATAATTTATGTCTTACTTGGATTTCATTCAGCCGTTGGGCATGCTCTACTCTTGTCCTATCTATTAGGGACGCCGGGGGCAGTGGTTGCTTCTGGTTTTGATTCGTTGGTCTCGGATAAGAAGGACTGAATGAGGTGGAGGCACTTGAAGACATTTCTGTTGAGCTTCGTCGAACGTTCGTCTCGTCCACAATCCAACCCTCTGACTTCTTTCTCCTTTTTGCAAACATTTGTGCACCTGTTAAACAAGCAGGGAGACAAAGATCAACCACAGACCGGCTTCCACAGTGGAAGTTATCAACCTATAAACACTTTGGCTAGACTTGCAAGTGTAAAAAACTGTCTAAGCTATTAGCAATACTCATCCCACTTTACAAGATCAATGAACGGTTTGGAACTTGATTCGGTGTTCGGAGAAAGTAAACAAAGCGGATGTACAACAGACTTGGGAATCCCCAGTCAACGTACCTACTTTACATTTTTCTGATCCAACATGTGTGTAAAATACTGACAAAGTGAGTGAGGTTGGGACACAAATTTTATCGATTGCAAATAAATTATGTAAATTTATTACCTTTGCCAGAAGGTGAGTGCAAATCCTTTACAATGTCATGACACACTTCGGGTGACAGTGCAGAGGGCTCTGTATAAATCCCAGTTTGCTTCAAAACAGACCAGTCCTGGACGTGACCGCGGGGATTCATGACAAGCTTTAGGACTGGCTTGATCTATGCAAAATATTTAAAATTTACTGTTTATCTTCCCCTTTTATAAATTATATAATAACTTACTTCCGAAGATGTTTGCGGCATCTCCCCACTCCGTTCCAGGGAAGACTCATCCTCTCCACCCGTAAATGTTCCATCCGGTCCTGATAAAAATAATTATGATTTAAAACACTTTTTTAACTAATTAAAAATCATCCCAACCTGTGCGAACATAAAGTGGACTGCTTAACGCTGGAGACAAGAGCGGCCCCACACTTGGCACCCAACCCGCTCTTATCGCCATTTTACTCTTCTCCACTCATACCTAACTTATCCCAGCAATTAGTTAGTTAGTTAAAGGCAGTGACTTATTCTGATTATATGTTTTTGTTTGTGATCTCTTTTTTTTGCACTGTGATTGTCACACGTTGTCAGTCTCTTCGTAATCTAATTAATCTAATCACAGACTAATTTCTCCTATAAAATTTTACTAATTAAAAAAAAGCTTTTTGGGAAAGGAGACTTTATCTTTGGAACGTTGTGGTCGGTCGGATCCCAAGTTGAGGGATGGGATAGAAAAAACTCCGACTCCAATCCTATCTCTACTCCACTACTGGATTGGATTTGGAGGATGAAACGGAAACAAACTGTACATATGGCATTGGAAACTGTGCGTACGCTTGTGTCGAGGGTATTTTTATCCCGCAACAAGTCATCCGTCTTGTGCTTCAGAAAAAAACTTCATTTAAACAGACTCTCGCTCAACCAGACAACGTACTTTAAATACTTATCACTTCTCTTTCCCCATTCGAGTTTCCACATTTTTTCTCAAATGAAAAAAAAAAACTCGCAGATATAGAGCTCTGATATGTAAGACAATTGTTTTCTAAAGGAAGGCGGAAATGGTTGTAAAATGATACGTGTTCAGGTTACACAGATCCTAATCATTTGAGAGGAGAGCTTCCAAAAGAATTAAAAAGAGAAAAAGTTGGAAGAGAAAAGCATTCTTTCCTTTGCGGAAGGACACGTTAAAAACAATAAAATCTTAAGGATCACGTGACACTTGAGAAAACTAATTAATTACAGTCCTTTTTGTCCTAACATTCACCTTCAATAGTTTTATTTTGCCTTTAAAAAGCGGATCAAAAATATTTATTTTTCCGCTTAATTCTTTCTTCTCTTTAAAGCAAACTACATAAAAAATGTAATTACAATTACAGTTTTGATTAGAAATAGTTACAAAGAGATGAGCAGCGGAACAAATTGCTTTCATCTGACATTTTTTTAAACTGTAAAACCATTTAGACAACAACGTAATAAAAACGTCATAATTGCAACAAAAATTATTACGAGACGAACAACGTGGTAGTATTATTGTTTAATGATAAGACTATCTCTGAGATTTATGTAGCAAAGCGTGTGTGTCGAAACGAAATGAGTGGGTGTTGAGTAATAGTGTCCAGCGTGTTTAGTGTTGAAAAATATGCATAGCTTTAAATAGAATTTATTTTTTAAATTGTGTCCTTTTAAAATTAGTAAAGTTATTAGGAAAATGGTTTGTAGCAACTTATTTTATTTTGAATAGCTTATTTTATTGAAATAGCTTATTTAAATTTTTACTTACTTGATCTTTGCGTATAATCAGTAAGTGGCGCATCCGGCGCTGGAGTAAAGATCTTCTTTAGGTCCACGGGCTTTGTAGCAAAGCGTGTGTGTCGAAACGAAATGAGTGGGTGTTGAGTAATAGTGTCCAGCGTGTTTAGTGTTGAAAAATATGCATAGCTTTAAATAGAATTATTTTTAAAATTGTGTCCTTTTAAAATTAGTAAGGTTATTAGGAAAATGGTTTGTAGCAACTTATTTTATTTTGAATAGCTTATTTTATTGAAATAGCTCATTTAAATATTTGCTTACTTGATCTTTGCGTATAATCAGTAAGTGGCGCATCCGGCGCTGGAGTAAAGATCTTCTTTAGGTCCACGGGCTTTGGAATCTTTTGCTGGTTGCTCAATTCTTCCTCCATGTTCATCCTTTAAAAATGATTAAAATTACTAAGTCACTCACAATTAAAACTTTCACGAGACAGTGATCCTAAATATTTTGTAACAACTTAATGCAAATAATATTAGCCCAAAAAATTCCTTTACTTCCACATTCCTTCCTATTCCTCGAGTGACTCACCAAAAATTAATATCCCATCCTCCATAACATTCTTCCCTATTATGTTCGAAAGCATCTTTTTTTCTACAGTGATAAATACATCGCAAGTGTCGCGATTCCACGCATGTCTCCGAATACCTCCTTTCTTTTCCAACCCATATCATTCTCAAAGTAATAATCAAAACGATAAATATTCTTTTGCATTGTGCCTCTCTTCTTGTGCCGTATCCACCTACGACAAACTTTCTTTCAAGTCGATATTTTCCGAACGAGTTTTTTACTTGTTTCGATTTTTTTGGCAAACTTTAATATGGGTGGGTGGAGTAAATAGTAAAAGACTTTTTTATAGAGTAAAAAAAACTCTGTTTTGGCAACATTCACACTCTTTTCCTGGAGCAAGCACCTTTGCCTTGATTTCATTATATGAGATATGTATGAAATCTGATAAGGGAAATGATTCCTGTAGAGAAATAATTATATTCCGTCGCCTGCTTCTCATTACACAAATTACAGATACGAATCTTCTATTTTGGCACGAGTATAAAATAACTAGTGACCCTAGAGCTTCTTCTAGATTTAAATAGGCATTTAAATCCAGACTTTCAATTCCCCAATTAATTTCTCACTCTTCCCATGTCACAATGACGGATGGAATTCCCATTTCCAGAATTTAATTGTAAATCTGCCAAAGTCGAACATTTTTATTTCCAGATGCTCACTTCTCATCTTACTCGTCGGGGGAGATACAGAATAATTTTACCCTCATATATCAAACGCTTCAATGAAATATTTTTAAAGCCTAAGTCATTTCTTATTTTGAAAAAGATTGCGCCCAAAAATAATCAATTTTAGCTGTCATTTCAATTAAGAAAATAATTATTTCCGTCACCACTCTCAATTTTACTCGGGTAATTAACCCAATCATTAAAAAATCAAGGATTATCGAACCGGAAACGGAAAATGTTAAACTTGAGCGTCGTATCTACCCCGTTTTGCTCAGTTTTAGACCAATAACCGAACAGATTCTCCACTGTTTACATATTTTTTGTCTAAATTAAAATATTTCCCCAATTTCAACTAACCAAATGAAGTTATTTTATGCGTCAAATCATTGATAAATCCCCTCTTCTGCGGGTTAAACCTGTCCGAAGGTTTCAATCCCCTTTGGGTGACCACTCGACTAGTCGTAGTAGTAGTTGTTTTACTACTACTATAACTCGAGCTGGAGCTATAACTTCTCCTTATCATTTCTCAAAACCTTCAACAATACTTAACTTCACTGACATTGACAAATAACTAAATTAGTTAAGCAATATCCTCGTGGATTCTTTACTGGAACATAAAAAACACAAAAAACACGGAACGAATCACACAAATTGTTTCACATTTTTTTGCATGCAAAACAAAATATGTCAGAAAATGTTTCGGGTGATGATGATATGTCTTCTGGAAAAGGGGGATAATGAAATTCTTTTTACTTTTATTTTATTCAGCATTCGAGAAAAATATTTAAAGAATTAACTGGAAAAATTCTTTTTGCACTGAACTTTAAAAAGAATTTGTGGACCTAAAGATTTATGACTTTATCCACGGAACCTAATCAGACAAAGGAAATGGTATGGAACTCAATTGCTGGAGTCTAAAAAGAAGTATTGTTAACTTCTAAGAAAATTAAAGTGAGACGCGATATATCCTAAATAAAAAAAGCTAATTTAATGAAAAACACTGCAAAAGTATTTTAAAGGAATTCTTGAGCTTTGCAGAGAGACAGAAGAGAGCTTTGTCGTTCGTAAAAAACTAGACTAGACTATACTAAATGTACACGCAACTCTCCCTCCTACATTTTCAAGAGCTTCAAAACCTCTAAAGGGGAAGGCAATCAGTTAAAAACATTGTTAAAGTATAGGTTTTTGGCGAAAGGTGGTGAGAATTATGTAAGATTGGATGATCATAACAGACAATACAGGTCTGGGTTTCCGAATTTGTGATGTCATCTATATAGAACATGGATATAGCTATCGGTGTGGAGTGGACAGCTTCAAGAAACGCTCTTATCTTTAAGGGAGAGAAAACAGACGAAAAATTTGCAATAAACATTGCCAAAAAATCTAGATATATTCGCGTAAAAGAGATGAGCTCTCTTTCTCTCTTGAAGAGAGTAATGAGTAACCCTATTTCTATTTTTGACTTTGAATATGTAAAGAGGGGATTGAGATTGCGAAAAAAACTACTGAGCTTTCATCGCAAGACTCGGGATGTTTAGAAGGAATAGAAAGGTTATCTTCCCCAAACTTGTGGAAGATGTTGATGGTAACCCAAATCACAAACCTTAATTTCTCTCTGACCGTCTGTATTCTGAACGCTTCCGATAAGACTGAAATTAATGGGTTGGGCTGAATAACTTTTAAAATATCAAAGCCATTCCAAACTAGCCAATAATGCTTTTAAGCTAATGCCAGTGTAAAGCTAATGCTTGTAATCATTTATGACATTGCTTATTTTTCTTGGGAGAAAAAATTCTTAACTTTTAGAAAAAATCTCTTTCTCGGCTCTCCCAAAAGGGGACCTTTAACCTGTCTTTCCATTTCATTCCGTGACTGACACTCAAACGTCTCAACGCTTGGAGTAAACATTAAAATTCTGTCAATCCCTAACTTGTGGAGGGGAAATGGCTTTGAAGCAAATCCGTTTTTTACTCAGCTAAACCGCATAGTCTGATTTATGGAGGAAACAATCCTAAACCCTCCAAAAAACGGAGAAAAAGAGGTTTATATACGCGACGCATCTTCAACGCATCTCTACCCCGTCATCGTTCTCCCTCGCCGTCAATTTAAACTGAAAAGATAACTTTGATGACGTGTGTACAAGCAGAGAAAATATTTTTTCTAGTCCCAAGACACGATTTATATGTATTTTTAATATAGCACATCATAATCTACTTTGAATGGCTTCCTCCTCTCCGCTGCTGAACGCAGAGCGAAGCCATTAATCTCAATAAATGAAGATTAGATTAAGAGAACTGCTATTCCAGATCGATATTCGAGATGTAAACGTCTCGCATTTAAGTTATACTCTGCTTATATCACTCAATTCCGTAATTTCCGGTTATAGCAGATGGCACGGGTAGAAAAAGG
>JAHZMU010000254.1:0-21624 GCA_027743725.1 Rambutsinella grinnellia | reverse complement strand
GATTAGTTGAAATCTGTTCAGTGTCCAATAAGTGATTCCTGAAAGTCAACATACATTTAAGAAATAGCAAAGGTGGGTGAATAAATGAACCGTGTTCAACGTTCAGCTATTTGAATATTAATAAAAAATAATAGCACAATTAATAAAATGAGATGATTTTTGTTTCAGATATGGCTTCCAACATGGAAGCTGGGTCCTCTCTAACTGTACCATCGGATTCGGATTGTCCAGTTAATGAAGCAGATGTCGTAATGGCTGAGAAGGGGACTGACGCAAATGATAATGGAGAAAGTAAACCGGGAACGGCTGGAGAGACGGAGCGATCTTTTGTCAACGTTATTTTTACTGATTGGGTTCCTGAAGATAGCGAACAAGGAGGTAACCCGTCGTCCTCTTTCACTCCGTCTTTTGTACCAACGGTTGGAGGTAGTCGTCCAAGATATTATCAGCAGATTCATACAGCTCAGGGGAAAGTTAGACCTGGGTTAGGCTCTGATCTGGAGGCGCTGGCAGCGAAAGCGAAATCGAAATCGAAGCGTAAAAAGCGTAAATCAACGGGTGAATCAAGTTAGTATTCGTTTTTAGTAGTTTGACTATGTATTACAAAATTCAATAAATCATGACTTTTACTTTGTATAGACTTCCAAGATTCCATCAGCAAGAAACCGAAAATGATGCTGGATATGAAGCAACCTTGCCAAATTTTGCATGAACACGCTCCGGATTTAAAGTATACTTATGAAGAATTCAAAGTGGAAAATCTACCAAGTTTTACATGCTCAGTTCAGTACCCTGTAAGTAAAGGAATACATATTAATTTACTTACTTACTTATTTACTTACTTGCTGATACTATACAGAAATGTCTAATTAGTCAAAATTTAAAATCTATTTAGCCTTCGGGGAATACGATTTACACGGGTGAAGGTCGTTCAAAGAAATTGGCGAAAAATGATGTTGCAGAGAAAGTTTTGTCTTCTATTGGAATAGCATATACAAGCTTTTTAACTGAACCCAACAATGAATTCCAGCCCGATCCGAATGCAGATGCAGAAATGCTGTTAGTTTCATTATTATATCATAAGATTAATTGAAAGGATGTTACTCATTTAATATTTTGCCGTTTCTATTTGGCTTTAGCCCCGATGTATCAATCGAGGAGGATCTTTCAATTCCAACTTACGGATATCCATCAAGAGACGATACCTGCGACATCGATTTCACGACTGATGATCTAGTCGTTAATCCAATTTTCTCGCCATATGTAACCAGTCCAGCTCTCTTATCTCAGCGTATGATACAATTCTAAATTTAAGTGATAAGACTGTCCGATTATTGTCAAAATATCAATTGCATTTGTTCATTCCTTTTCTAGCTATGGTGGACAGCACAATATTGAAACGACTAAAAAACATTCCAAATTTTGAAGAAAACATTTGCCTTGTTCTGAATACAATTGTGTCTCCCACTTCCATTGAATACAAGAATCTACAAGAAGAAGGACCGCCGCACGATAGACAATTCACAATTGAACTCACGCTAAATCTAAATTTAAATGAGCATCACTCGTACATAGGCATTGGCGGAAGTAAGAAGAGGGCGAAAGCCGATGCTGCTAAGAAGGCTGTTAAAGCTCTGCTTGGGAATGAATATGAGTTGGCTCTAGCAAAGTCCCCTATTTCGGAACATCCAATGCCTTTATCAATAGTTCCTCAAAATGAAGGCCAACGCAAAAAGTCAAGATCAAAGCGGAAAAGGTCTGCAAACTTGGAGGATTCAGGCTCTTCGATTGTGATGGAAGAACTAGTCGGGGACGAAGATGATGACGATAGTAAGGGAGAATATGATAGCAATTTTAGTGATTTTATTAGCAAGTAAGTTTTGGTTTGTTTAAACTTGAAAATTTTAAATTACTATTCTTTTTAATTTGGTTAATAATGCATAAGCTGTTGCGCTTCAAGAAATTAATTTTTACATTGTTATTATAGCCACGTGAAAGAAAAGTTTGATGAATTATTTGAAAGCACTTCAAACTTTGCTACTTTCAAGGTGAGAGGCATATTTTAACTGGTCATTGATTGATTTATATAGATATGGTTATATTTTGATTATTTTTGCTTTTAGGTGTTAGCCGGAGTAGTAATGACCACTGGCACTCCCATGATGTACAATTCAAAAGTGATAACGGTTACTACTGGTACAAAGTGTATTGAGGGTGACTCGATGTCCGAAGTTGGAGGATGTGTTAATGATTGTCATGCAGAAATTTTGGCTACGAGATGTGTTCGAGACTTTCTATATTCGCAGATAGAACTATTTGAAAATTCCCAATCAGAAGAAGATAAAAATCAGTGTATTTTGGAGGCGACCGAGTCTCAGACAAGCCCTTATAATTACCGACTAAAGAAGGATATAAAATTTCATTTATATATTAGTACCTCTCCATGTGGTGACGCAAGGTAAAAAAAACCTAATCAGACTGATTAGAAATATCTATAATCACAAACCATTGTTCATCATTTTCCTCTTGATATGCTACAGAATTTTCTCTCCTAACGGTATTGAGATCGAAGAGGAACAGCCAACTCCTCCAGACAATTTAGAAGATGCTCACCCAAATAAAATGAATAGAGGAGTACTTCGAAGCAAAGTGGAAGCTGGTGAAGGAACAATTCCCTCAACTAATCTTTATAGTGGTACGAAACGGCATTTTGATTACTTATTCGTGTTTTGATCCAATCTATATCAAATGAAAGCTTATTGTGAATTGGTTAATTACAGGTCCCCAAACTTGGGATTCTATTATTGCAGGAACCGCTTTATACACAATGTCGTGCTCAGATAAAGTTTGTCGCTGGAATGTACTTGGTTTACAGGGAGCGTTGTTATACAATTTTCTTGGCCCGATTTATTATTCATCGATCACATTAGGAAGTTTGCATCATCCCGTGCATTTTAAAAGGTTAAAATTATTAATGCGGTGGTATTAAGTAACTGTGTAAAGCGTTTGTTTTATTTTGGGAATTGTTCTTATTTCAGGGCCGTATATGGACGTGTGGAATCGTTAAACTCTCGTCTGGAATTTCCCTTTCATGTCAACAAACCCGAGCTAATGATGGTGTCACATGAGGGAAAACGCAAAGTCAAGAAGAGTCCGAATCACGCTATTTGTTGGGCACTAAATTGGTCCACGCCAGAAGTCCTATCAGCCAATAAAGGAAGATGTGAAGGAGCAGTTATTTCGAGAATTGCAAAGAGAATACTATTTAGTCGATTTCTTAAATTATATAAGAACGTTAATGGAAGACGAGAAAATTATGCGGATTTGACATACCACGAGGCAAAACAAGTGGGAAGCAATTACCAGGTAAAATTACAATACTGATATTAGTGTTCAAATATGTTATGTGCAAATTATATGATTTACGAGTATTTTATTTCTATCATGTGTAGGAAACAAAGTCGGAGTTTGTTAAATACTTCAAAGAATCTAATCTAGGACCCTGGATTGGCAAACCCATAGAACAGGACTCATTCAGAATCCGTTAAATCCAGTCATATTATAAATACAGTCACTATTAAGCTAGATAAATGTATATATTATTTGTTTAATCATGCGCAATATTTTACTTTGAGAGCACAATTTGGAACTAGAAAAGTTCGGTACATATATATTATGTAACTTATATTTTTACGAAGTTTTAATAAATGGATTATTTACTTTGTCACACCGTTTCATATTATACTTTTACAATTAATTTTTATTGCAGCTTTTCATGTAACGATTTCAATACATTAACAGTAAATCAGTGCTAAAAGAAATACTTAGAAATAACACTAAACTAACAAATTCCAATCAAGTTAATATGCAAAACAATTTAAAAGGGGAACAAAAAGGTTTGAAAGTAAAACTAAATCAAAGACAACTACTAAATTAATTATAAGAAGAATTACATACTAGCATCAGCCAACAATTCTCTGACAAGCCTGATCTCATATTAAGTTTTAACAAAGGCTGTGTCATCCATATCAATACCCAACATTTTCAAGTCATCCATGTCATCTACTCCAGGCGGTCCATCATCCTTTTCCGTATCTTTCTCCTGAGATGTTGGTTTAGCGGATGCCTCGGTCGTCTTACCTGAAGAATTGTCATCTCCAACACCCGGTGGACCATCATCTAATTCTTCGTATGGAGCGTAACCCTCAAACGATTGCTGATATGGTTG
The DNA here is from genome assembly GCA_027743725.1 of Rambutsinella grinnellia. Lineage (NCBI taxonomy): Eukaryota > Metazoa > Arthropoda > Collembola > Entomobryomorpha > Entomobryidae > Rambutsinella > Rambutsinella grinnellia. The sequence goes on along the minus strand of JAHZMU010000254.1, from coordinate 17,396 downwards.
ATAGCCCATATAACCTCCATATCCATTGGAATAGTCTAAAAAAGATGCAATTAAAATTGCCATTTAATATTTGTTCTCAAGTTAGAGTTCGCCATTGGCTAGTTAGTAATTTAAAGTTTTATGTAGTTGCATTACCGGTGCCATATTCACTAATGGCCGCTCCTTCGCTACCAGGCGGTGGAACAGGTAATGGGACCGCACTAGGACCCGGGGCATATATTATGTCCAAGGCCTGCTGAAAATCATCAGGTAAAACTGCTGCTGCTCCCTTTTCCTTCTCTTCCTTTTTAGCAACTGGATCTTCAATCTTGGTAACCACAGTCTGTTGTTGATACTCTGCTGGAATAGTTTCGCTGGGAATGTTTGCTTGTGGTACTGTACCATATTCACCAGTGACGCCATAAGCCATTTCATAAGTATATTGTGCATGCATGATAGCATTAGCATCACCATACATGGCCGCCATATATGCTGTATGTTGGTCTATGTGCTGTTGTGTAATGGGGTCATTTACTGAACCTTCCACCGGTGGAACGGTTGTAGTCTTATCTGCAGCGATATCAGGCTTATCCTTCGTGAAAACGGGACGTTTGTAAAGGGGCATCTTCCCAATCATTGGTAGCTTCTTTACAGTTTCCTTTGCCTCAGGCCTATCCCTATCCCCTCCTCGGTCCCTTCGATCTCGTTCTCTGTCAGTACGATCCCTATCCCTAGAACGCGATCTTGAGCGAGACCTTGAGCGGCGTCTGTTGTATCGCCTATCACGAGAACGCGATCTGCTACGAGATCTCCTTCTGGGCCCACGAGTGTCACGATCCCTAAATCGATCCCTTTCCCGAACGTCGCGATCCTTTTCCCTATTTGAGATCTGAATTTCAACCTTGTCTGGTCGTCGTCGCTCATCCCTCCTAACATCCCTGTTCTCTTTCGCTGGTGAAATCACTGGTGCTGCTGCGGGAACCAACTTAATTTCTGCAGGTTGTTCGTTTTTTACTTCTTTTAAATCCTTCTCCTTTAGTCCATGCTTTTGACGAACAATCGCAGCAAACTTTTGCGTGTCGATAAGGTCAACAGCTACTTTTGGCTTCCACTCATCCTGCAGTCCAACATCCTTACTAGATTTACCTTCACTTAAAGCGGAATGATCATGTCGTGTTTCGTGGCGAGCCTTTTCTTCATTTTTCATGGCGTTCCTCATCTGCACGCGGATACTCTTGCCACCTTCCATGTCGTCTTGAATGCTTGGCTTCCGTTCTAACCTCTCTGCAAGTTGATGCTGAGGAATCTCTTCAAAGCGGGATCGTTTCGAGTGATCTTGTTTACCGGAGACGCTCAAAGCCTTCTCGCGATCACTTACCCATTTTTGTTCCCAATCTGGGTGCTCCTCCAGGAAGTTCTAAAACATAAAATACAACTCCATTGTAAACATTCGCAAAGTGGTCTACAGATTGTAAACTGTGTATGGTACCCTGATGACTTGCAAAGTTGCAATATATCTCGGAACTGCCAATAGGCGTTTAAACGCAATGTTTTATTACAAAAAAATATCAACAGCATATGCGATCGATGGAAATAAAAGTTGTGAGAATTTTCTTTCACGCTTATCAGCAACATTTTTTCTGACATTATACTTTTGGCCATTTTGGGGGCATATTTGTGATTTTTCATCATCCTAATCGTAAAATTCTAAAGTTATACCACTATAAAACCCGGAAAGGTAAATATACGTCTAAAATAGTTTGTGTAGCTTGCTGACCATGTAGTTACTGTTGTGCTCGTCACTCTTTAGATGTTCCACCGCGCAGTGAGGATCCCCCATCCAGCTATTGCAGAGTCGGCAATACCATCCTTGCACGGGAGAGAAGAACTGCATTCCTGCACGAGCAAATAGAAATTAAAATTAGATAACATCCCTTTTAGCCCCTAGTTGGATATTTTGGGAGTTGGGATCTCTGTTACATCGTTCACGAAGGCATCTCATCCCGAACAAATTATGTACTGTACAGTACAACAACAGAACCCTGAATCTGTCTTATTAGGAAGTGGTAGTGGTGGGTCATGATGATATTTTGATACAAAATTATTTTTATAAAATTCGTCTGAAAATTAAATGTAACAATGAAGCGTATGATAATAGGTTTTCCCGTGCGACGCACACTTCTCCAGCATTACCTCTAAATGGTGCTTTCCTTGCACCAGATATTGGTTTCGAGTCGGAAACAGCGCTTCTCTTGTGCCAGGGTTTCTCGTCGATGCCAAGTTGCTAAAATTAAAATACAATTAGTCATTACTTTGCACACCATAAGCAAAAATTTCAATGGATGATAGTTATTATTTTTGTGCTATCTACCTGTATCTGATCATGATGCTCTTTTCCATGAAAGTGACTAAGCATTTCCTCCACTGTTTCGGGAAATACGTTACACAAGCGACACCAATGTTGTCGGTTATCGAAGTAATCAAACTCAGTAAAGCCGCTCTTGTTCTCTGCCTGTAATTTTAGAAGTAAGTTAGCAGTTGGTTTCAGATAAGTACAAAGCTTCTCACAATATATCAATCTACATTAAAGCTATTGTTTCCTTACAGAGAAAAACGCCTTTGAATCTTGAGGTTGCTTCTGAAGCGGTTCGGGTATAGGCAGTGGCGCTGCAACACTTGCTGGTACAGTAGCTTGGGATTTCTCGGCAGGCTTGAGAACGTCATCAATTTTCTCCAAAACTATAAGTACGGCCTTACATCGTCCTTTCAATTCGGCCTAATATACAACATAAGATATATAATATGTTAGCTTCACGTCATACTCGATCATTACACTATTTAATTGCTTATTTCATTCAGAAAAACGATATCTTCAAAAACATCTGACATACGAGGCTAGTCTTAATAACTCATCACTAAACACAAATTATTAATTAAATAGTGACACAACCTATTTAATTGGGATTGCTTTTAATCAACATACCTGGAGCTTGACATTTTCATCGATTAGTAGTCTATCGGAACGACTGCGAATAAGTTCATCCTCTTTACTTCGTAGCTTTCCTATCTCACGCTCCAAAATTTCTAGTTTTGTCTGATATCCTTCTCGTTGCTTCATTAAGGCCTCTCTTTGCTGATCTGTCAGGCCGACGGTTGTAGACGACGAAGTCTCCTTCTTATCTGAAATTTTAGAATAAGGTCACATTTAAAATTTACAAAATCTTCAATATACGGTCAGAAGAATCGAAAGAAAAAGCTGCAAATTACCTTCGTCGGAAGAAGAATCCGTGTGTCCTTGATAAAAGTTTACGTCATTTCTACAAGTGGTTATTCAAGAAAGATAAGATTAAGTGTAATGGCTGGTTTCATACGCTTTTACGGCGTCTTCTAGAATCCGAACCAGATGATTCATCACTAGAAGATGAAGACGACGAACTACTATGATGGCGTTTCTTCTTTTTACGCTTCTCCTTCTTCTTCTTAGACCCATCTCCATCTTGAGGTTTTGCTTCAGTAATAACTGGCGGGGGTGGAATGCTAGGAGCTTGGCTAACAGCTTGTTGGGGATACATGATTTCAGGTTGCGCCTGTGGCTGCGGTTGATACGGGACAGCTGTAAAACCTGCGTGCGTGTATGAATATCCTACCGCTTGACTGTTTTTATTTAAGTGACCCCCACTGCCACTCTCCAGATTTTGCGGAGGATATTGGTGATAATGCGGCATCATCTCTCCATAAGGATTCAAACCCTGACCATTAGGATGATGCATTGCCATTGCCGAACCGGAACCTGTCCAAGAATTAGCAGGGTCATTTGAAGGAATATACGGTTCCGGTTGAGGATGATTTATGCCACGTCCTTGTTCCGTCGACTGGGGGACATATTCTTCTGGGGGATGTGGAGATCTCCCACGGCGTTGGGGAGGTGTGCGACTTCGGCTTCTACTACTATAACTTCTACTGCGACTTCGACTTCTACTATAGCTCCGTCGTCGTCGACGTCTACCCGAACGATCCTACAATGACAAAAGAAATCAAAAATTAAATGCCTAATTCAACTCTTATAAGCAATTTATCACACTAATGAATACTTTACCCGATCATTCTTGTAGTAATCATCATTATCCCAATATCTTCGCGGTTTATACCCTCCTTCACCACCACCCCTTCCTCTGAAACCCCCTCGACCCCTATAACCACCCCGATGTTGATATTCAGGTTCCCTCCCTCGCGGCTCTTCAGGTCGTTCCCGCATATCCCGAGTACTCATTATGCTGAAGGCTTATCAATCAAGTCTGAAAAAATCAAAGTGTTATTAATTTATACTTAACTATCCAATCCAATGACCAGCATCAGTACTGAATTTAATTAACCTTTTGCTTAAATGATCTATCCTCCTCCAATTCACATAACTTTCCACTTTCAACCTAACCTTTGACCCTATCAGTCTTACGTTTTCGAACCCGGCTTTCTAGTAAAATATTTCCACGCGTAATACCCAAAAACTAGATCAGTAGCTGTGAACACCAAGACCATAAAAACTAAACGAACTCTTTTCCCCTTCTTAATAATATTATTCGGAGGAGATTTCGATAACCATCTCAATCGTAACTGAACAAACGAGCGGTTCTCTTTCTCTCCAGTTTTTAAAAAACGTGATGATTTCAATACTGAAGAGCCAATTGTATGGATGATGCGGCGAAACACCATACCATACTAACTAATCGATTAGCTCTCGAAATTTAATTTACAATTACTTTTAAAACTTTCTAAACTAAACTATATTTAAACTAACCTTAAAGTAAAACTTATCCTTCCCTTTTAGAACTGATTAATTGTATTTAGAGTAAAATCTTTTACTTTTTGTAATTGTCAGCGATTAAAAAAAATTCGTCAACAATCAGAAAAATGAAATTTACACGAATACGGCAAGGACAAAACCATTTTTTAGCCTAAATGGAAGTTTCCACCAATCCATGTTAATTCTCATAAAACACGTAGCATAGAGCGGCACAAACATACTGGTTTTTTCTATCGTGCACGATCGTGTTGCAAGCGATGTGGCTATTTCTTCGATGCCGCACTTTTGACTCGGCTTTTTTGGGTAGAATTTTCCAAGCTAAAGTGCACTTTAGCGCGTGCTGAAGCTGATGTGAGTGAATAGAATGGTATAGAATAGTATGGAAGAATTGGGGTAAGAGCGAGCGGCGTTTGATATGGATTGGTGGCGCAACAATGCTAAAAGATTTCTTTGTCAATTTTTGTAAAATGATGCGGTTGGGACATGAAATTTGTAAGACCTTGAAAATTTAAAAATAATTAGTGTCGAATGATGAAATGGAAATTAATTTTATATAAAATGAGATGGTTTTGGCAATTAAAGATGGATTGGATAGATAAAGTATTGATAGATGGATTGATTAGGTATTAATGGGTTATCTCTAATCTTTTAAATTTAGTTTCGACCTTCAATTGTTTTAGATTAGCATTTCTCAACAAGGAGAGAGGAGAGGTGGCTGCTATGCTTTTACTGGGATATATTGAGAGAGGAAAGAACTTTTCCATCCAGAATATCTACAGACGTCGCAGAGAAAGCATATTAGAAGGGGTTGTTCCGAATTCGTTTCTTGCTGTCTCACAACTTTCACCACGGTGAATACAGCTACAAGTTAGGCGATCCGGTAGCTCTTGTGTGCTGGGCATTTATTGGGGAAAGTAGGCAACATGTTGCAGTTAGACTCGTTCTGATCGTAGACGAGGAGGATAAACAAATAATTAATTTTAACTACTAGCAATACGAGGTTTATTGTGAAGGAGTTGCAAAGTTAAGGTTTTCGGATATCGTCATCATAACCATGTGGGAAGAGACCACCACAGTTCAGGTATACGTTATTTTTAATATGAAAATAATTTAATATAAAATGTGCGTTGAAGAGAAAATTGGCAATGATTTAATCCGGATTAGAAATGTCCACTTCGTAAATTTTAGTACTGACAAAGCTGACAATAGATAGTATTTTGAGAGAAAAAGCTGCCCCACGAATTGAACGATTTTGGACATTTCAAAATTCTTGTGTATTTTCTATTTTAACTTTGTTGAATGTAACAATGAAATTTTAACGAATGTCACCGGAATAAGAGAGGAGAAACCTTGATTTACGTCATAAAATGAGTTGCATTCTGCATGAGCATGTTAGCTGAATCTGCAAAAGGAAATGTCATGAAATGGCAGTCATTCAGTAGACGGGGAATTGACAAGCTGTCTACAGTCAGTTTCGGTTATCTTCTCTGTCTTTTCTTAAGTGATTGCATTTTGGAGATTAGAAATATATATGTAATAATATATACTTAATTAATTCAATAAGTATAAAGAATTTTGTTCATCCACTCCGGTTTCAAATGCATTATGCATTTGCCAACATAATTTATGTCCTTCCTGGAGATTGCTTTCAAACGCATGTCAGATTAATCCATCTGCCTTTGTGTCCTTTGACAGATGGTGCGCAATTTAGTGTTTGAATTTTAGGAAGTAGAGGCTTTCTACCTACGGAAATTGCTATAATTCGTCATATCTGGCATGAAACATGGAACAGGGTTAAGATGAGATTTCCGAATTTTATTTCAACCTTTTCACTTGAAAGTAGCTCGTGAATTTTTAACTTCTATTATATCCGGTTATATAATCTCGATTAGCCAGAGAAATACCATGATACATTGTTAAAAATTAGTCTCGCAAACATAACTACGATTGCCTAAAGTTATACACTTTTATTTAATATTTTATGACGTTATAAATAGCTTCAGATAACGCGTGGGTTTTCGCTTTCCGACTTTCAGTGGAACTTTCCCCTTCCATTCCTTAAATTACTTCCAATCATTATTTTACCAAACCTGACAGACCTGTCTCCATCATGGCAAGTCTGTTGCACAATTTACTGTCTCGAGACATTAAGATAAAACCGAAGTGTCTATGAAAAGAGAGAAAGGTGAAAACTGCTCTTGTAAAGATATTATTTCCCCTTTTATTAGCTACTCTCCATTGTTATTATAGCTTTTATTTCTCAAGAATACAAGTATATTCGGGCTCGTCTTCTTACTTTTTACTACACTTTTAATCCTTATCTTTTGCTCCCACTCCTTCAACCTTTACACTCGTGTATTTGCCGAAATTGCTGAAGTATAAATACCTTTAGTGCTTAGAAATGCATTGATTGTATTGGGTGCAAGTGAAAATATAAGTGTTTTGTACCACAATCAAAAGAGAGCAAAATGTGGTGTTGGTTTTGCACGAGTCAAACTAAAGCTCAACGAAGGTGATCTAGTTGTAAAACTTGAACAGAATACGTCAGTTTCAATGTCAAGTTACAAGCTTAATTTGAATTCAAGTGGAATTTATAGGTATTTGTTACAATTTATTTCAAAATTCAGCTTGTGAGACCACCAAACAACCTTAAACCATAAGGCTGTCGGAAGTTTTCATATGATGGGGCATAGTGAAACTTTCTAGAATTATAATTTTTTGGAAGTCATGAGATGCCCTTCCTAAAAATTCAGCACATGATTTCCTTAAAATGTTTCTTGGAAAATAAGGTTTATTTCTTGAGCCGGAAATTAAAACGTTGTCTACTAGTAAAGCGTAGAAAAAATTAATTGTCAATTTTAATTCAGCGCTCTAGGAATTGTTTTAATAAAATCTCTGCTTTCTTTACTTTCTCTCTGGGAAATAAGTAGGATATGATTATGGTTTTAGCATTTAGCATGAAATATTTCGATGAGAATTTGTCGTTTTCGATTTCTTGAAAAAATTCTTGACGAATGCAATCCAGTAATCCCTACAGCACTAACGTCACAAGCCAATAAGAAAAAGTAGGCCAATCTGGCAAGAAAAAGCTCATGACTTAAATATAGTTTTTCAGAGTGTCTCTGTATAAAGTGAAATAAATGAAAATCAAAATCTCGAGAAGCGATATCGACCACTTTTTCTCTCGTTTCAAGAGTCCTCTACTTTATTTCGTATACCTAATCCATATCCATATTTCTTGAGAACAAGTCCGTATCCCTCGAATCCTCTCTTCTCCGCTGATGTGACTTTCATGAAATCCACTGTTTTGTATTTCTTGGGATATTTCAGATACATTCTACCGTTCCGGTACTACAGAGAGAAATGACATTTGAACAAGGAAAAAGTCTGACTGTCGGTTGTGACATCTTATAGGAAACGTTGTGTTGGTTCCTTTGTGTCTCATTAGAAAACCGCCTTCCCATGTCATGTTGAATGTACTCGCTTATGTCGGTGACATTAAGCCATGCTGTGAGTGAGTTTCAGAATTGAGCCAGACTCAGACTTTTTTCCACGGAAGAAATCTTCGTTTTGTGCAAAAATATTGGATGGAAAAGTACTTAACTGCATAGCACATCCAAGTGGATTGTTGTCTCCGGTAGGAAAGTGAAAGTGGATCTCATATACGTAGTGCTCAAGACAAAAAGGCATTATTACTTGAAAATATCATCTCATATTTCCCCAAACGACTTGGATATTATTTCTGATTTTCTCGCAGCTCCCCTACATTTACGACAAACGCACAAACCATTCACATTCCAAGTATAAAATATTGGATCTCTCAACGCCCAGTTATACTGTAGGTTTCACGAGTTCTTTTCCTCACGGTCACTTTCTGTAATTGTGTGGCCATATAAGAAACGCTTGGTTTTGTGCAGTGATCTTCTATTCATTCAAACTACTATTACAAAACATATATATCATTAGCCTGAATTGAAAATTTATACATCGAGTGGACTATACTGAATGCGGCTCATCAAATTTTATTCATCTTGCGTTTAGTTAAATGTGTTTAGTTCAAGAATCGCTAAAAGTTGGTGATGAAGAAATCGGGATACTGATGTCAAGTCGACTCTGGTACCTCGATATTTCGATAAAGCAGAATAGAGAACAAGTACGCGTTGAAGTCGACTGAAGACCTTCAATGATTTTAATCTAAAATTAGTAGACAAACGAAAAGAAAGAAAAATGAGCCATTTACTACCTTCAAGCAGAGCTGAAGATGCTCTTGGATGTGGTGAAAGTAACTTTAGTTGCAGAAAGCGAAAAGTAGGTAATGATAAATGTAAAGCAAATATAAGTTATGAAGCTAGTCAATGTATCAAAGGAACGAGAAGTTGCAGAAATGACGAAAGATTACAATCATCTCTAACATGTCCTATCGAAGAAAGGACAGTTTCTTCAATCCAACCGAAGCACCCTCATCAACAAGGAGAAAGTGCGACAGCCATTTTCAGAACATTTTTGTGGCTGTTCGTGTTCCTCTGTGTGACAGGTGGAACTCTGGCAGCAGAGCCATTAATTCCACATTCATCATGTAAATATCCAGACGCTGTTGAGTATGCTGTTGTGAGGCCCATCTCAACCTCCACAAGAGGGGGATATTATGTGAATGGATCTACAGCACATGTTGAATGCTACTCCAGCTTCAGGATCAAATCTGGCAACTCCACGCTCATGTGTGTCAATGGGGAATGGAAGGGGATCGGAGGAAGAGAGATTGAGTGTGGTAAGCATTTTTTAAATCATTCCTTTCCGTACAAAAAAATGCTTTTGCGAAACAAATTTTTAAGTGTGCGAACAATTTCGGTTTATGTGTCTGACTCCATTTTTACGAGCTTTGTAACAAGATTATTGTGCACTCAAAAATTGCTTTTATCCCAAACATAAACTGACATACATGTTATCACCAACTAGTTCAATAGAACACAAGGATATGGTGACGTGGCATATATCATGGTCATCATTCTTGTTTCTTGTCAGTAAAATGTTTCAAGAAGAAAAAAAGAAAGCACGCAATTACGGTTAGAGTCATTCTCGTTTGAGAAAAGATGGAATGAAAGCCTACAAGTGGGATGGAGGGAATGCCCAATCATGTTTTCAGAAAGAAAGTTAGTCACATGCGTTACTCTGATAATCTCAGTAAAAAAACATGTTCCAAAAACCCATTGTAAAAATGGCATGTGACATTTCTGTCTCATACTTGTATCTTTTCATCACGATTCTCTACAAAGCTTACTTTATGAAAGTCATTTTTACTTGAGACTTTCAGAGTAAGAAGTGAGAAAGGTGTGACAAGTTTTAAAATTGTCTGACAAGCTTAACAATCTCCTCTGTTCTTAGTTTAGTCATTGCAAACGTCCACATTACATGCACTAAGAACATAAAGAAAGTATAAAGTAATTCTTCTTGGACTTCACAACCTCCTAATATTACTATTCTCCTTTCTTCTCTTCATAAATATTGTATGTTGAACATTTCGTTGAGCAAGCAAGCAAGCAAGCAAGATGTAGAATACCTTGAGCTTTTCTTGGGTGAACCGTGAGGTCTCAGTAGGATAACAACATTATTACCTGAACTCCAAGGTAAAGTAGAAAGTTTACCATAAACAGGGATTAATGATGGGAGCAACTTTCTCTGGCTTCAATACAAGTCTAAAATTTCAGGTGCACGCAAACCCAAAAAAAAAGAATCCCAGGCCAGTTTCGTGTTGATGCGCTGTAGTAGGCATGCTTCCGTCCGCATCATAACAAAATATCCCGCTGATGTCATTAATCTATCAAAGGCCTTGTCCAAGAGCGTGTGTACGTAGTATCTAGAATCGATAGTAATTATTAACTAGTGTTCCAAGCGAAGGATAAAACCAATGAAGTTCAATGATATTTTCGCAAGGTCATATTGAGACGTTTTAAATAAATGGAGCAAACGTAATTCCTCGGGGAAAATTACTCCCACTATTGGTTTGTGTAATTGCCTCGTGTAAGTATGATTAAGCTAGCATTTGTGAATGTGGGTCTTGCTCCCAATTATCGTTTCAAAGGAATTACTACTGCGTACACTCTTCCACGAAAGGGTTTCATCATGGAAAGTTTGATGAGTAAGAAATCACTTGGATTTGATCAAAATGACTGTTGAAAAACTGTGGAGTGATAGCACTCGAGAGAGTGTGAGTGAAAGCTGCTGTCTCGTTAAAGCAAGACATGCCCGGGCCTATTACGCACGCAACTTGAGCAAAGACGTAATGTAATTTTCGTTCGACTACCGTGATCATCATGCCTATGAAACAATTTCATGGATAAGGAAGCAAAAAATTGAGTCTGATGACGGTGTAAGTTCTCATTTAGTGAAAGCCCACTTCTACTATCGGCATAGACATAATCATTGAATGGAAGATAAGATAAAGGAATATGGTAATGTTGCGGCTGACAAGGTAGAAAAGGGTGCAAAGGAATGCAGTTGATGACTTTTCATCTCACTTGGTTTGGCATGTCATTATTACAATCTTTTATCGTGTTATCGTCAAAGATGATTTATAATCCTCAACTTGCATATTATTCTCTTTTTTCATAAAACGATGGAGTGTCTCTTCAAGATATATTGTCTTCACTTGACTTTATTGCTGAAAGGAAATCGACTTTGTGTGAGCATTTTATTACTGTCATGTTTTACCAAAGACATGTGCTTTACATAGTGTTTGAGTCATTGAAAGCGTTTGTAAGTCGTTTCGACTGCAGACGAACTGGTTCAAGGCTCTTGGTTTGCCATTAGCATGGAAGCTTTCGATTATAAAAATATATGCTTAAGCATACGTTTCAATAGGTATGAAACAACTTATACTTTACACTGCAGAATAAAAATGCACTCAAAGCGAAATTAGGGATAACTAAATAATCTCAAACGAACAGTTTTTTTGAAAGTCAATCCACGTCATCCCTGTCTTCTTTTATATGTGCTGAGGAAATGCAATTTGTAAAGAAACAATATATGCTGTAAATTGAGTTTTAAATAATCTAAGGAGAAGTATGTTTCATATTTCACTAAAATCCATTTTCTCCAATTTATGGGGAAAGTAACACATGTAAAACAGTTTTCAAGTTTAAACTCCCGGTTGCATTATTGAGTGTAATAGGTTTTCCATCTCCACAACGGAAAAGTTGAAAAGGACATAAAAGCTTAAAGTGAAAAGATGGAGTCCGTGAGAAGACAAAGTCAATGTATAATTTATAGCAATCAACCTGAACCGAATACAAATGGTAGCAGTTTCCCTCGTAATAGTTCTAGTTCATTTTGTTAGGTTCATCGAGCTGACAAGTTAGGCACGAGGGCTAGGGTTAGGGTAAAACTGTGCAGAAACTGGTGCTACTAAATGATGCTTGAAAGTAGGTGGAAAGTGTTAAGAACTTCCGTATGTCTGCACAAAAAAGTGATAGCGTGAGTTACGTGAAGCTTCAGACCTGTCCTCCAGCGAATATTTATCTATCCATTCTAGCAAATAATACAACCTGTGTAGTTTCCTTCATCCTTTTCCATTACTTACATTTACGGCTTGCTCCTAGAGAAATTCGCCTTCGTATACAATCTTCACATTTCTTTTGTAACAGGACGAAATAGGCAGGGCCCCGCTTATAATCATTACATTTCCTGGGAAATGATAATATCAGTTGGATACTGGATAACGTATGGTGCTCGCGAAAGTGAAAGGAGAAATCTGCCAATGAAACCCCTCGGGATATTGAGGGCGATAGGACAGAGCTAAAACTGGAGTGGAGACCTTTGAGATTAGATCAGCACACATTAATGTATGACATGGGTCGATACGTCGTTAGACGAAACTTTCTTCGCATGTATAAAATGTATAAATTGAAAGAAATGCAGATCTAATATTGATGCTAAAAACCACGATATTGAAAGTAAGTTAGGATATGTGCAAGTATTTGTTTTTCTATAGCAAAATAGCGCGATCATTTCATGCTTTGAGATTATAAAGATACGTTGTAAATCATGAATGATCTCACATCCAATTTATATTCTAACTAATCATGAAATTGCTCACAAATTGGCTTAAAACTTGATTAGCAGAGACACAAAACCAATTGAGTGAGAAAGTATAATTGTGCATAGTAGTAATTGCGTTAAGATAACAAGGACGACATGATTACTTTAGTAATGTCGAGAGACGTCAAGTCTGGAGTGGTTGCTTTAGGGTTGATATACCTTAGGTTTCCGGAAGATTCGCCACACACCCAGTTTAACCTTACCTTACCCACCTATACATTCCACCATATTTCATTCCACGAGTGGGCAGTTACTCATCTATTTCCCGACGTATAAAGGGACTGACTTTCAGGTAATTCAATAACGATACTGCAGTAGGTTTATGGAGGAAATTGTACTTTATACACGAAAGGAGATAGTAAACTAATACGGGAGAAAGTCTTATGTTTATAGCTTGGAATAGGAGTTGTTAGAAGTTTCCTCTGACCCAAAGATGTTACAAGTAGTTGCTACAAAGAGTCTATGTTTACTCAATGCTGTATGCATTACGCTTTTAATACAGACATATAATTTATAAATGAAAGTACAAAAGTTTTGCAGTAAAGCGGCTTGAAAAGTTGAAGGCTAGAGGCATACTTAATAACTTGCAGTTCTCTTGTGGCTCTTTTTTTCGCTTGTAGTGGTGGGAGATGGGTTTTCTCTTATGACTTTGGAATATGATCCAAAAGCGTTGGCTAGAAGAACGAAGAGATGATGCACCGAAGAAGAGAAAGAGAAGCGGATGTTGACTCTAGCCTTATAGACAATCGGACGTCGATTAGCTGCTAACTATAACTTATGAGTTCTCTCCTGCTACTATAATAAACAAAAGGGATGATAAGAGAAGGCCAGAGGGAGAAAACAATCTTTCTTAGGTTTCTTGGCGAGAATAAGGATTTACTAATGTGTTCACAGTACATGAATGTAATTCATGTTGTTTCTCATTCCTTCCACTCTTCTTCTCCCCAAACCATATCTAATTTCCAACTGACCCTTTTCGGCTAGAAAATGGACATCAATGCTATTAAGGTTAAAACCTTCGTTACTCTTGATGTGGTGATGTGTCGTGACCAGGATAAAGAAATTGAAGAAAGATGGTTAGCTCTCCAGTTAAAAAAAGACAGATGTGCAAAAAGGGACATACTGCTTGCATTTCTTGGACTCGTGCATGCAGCCAGTTTTCTTCAAAAATGTCTTTTATTCAATATATGACCGTGCCATTTCTGTATTTTATGTCCATCTGGTTTCTCAAGTTTACTACCGCCTTCCCACACTTAAGTTGGTTAGAGGTCGTACTCATAATACTGGATAGGAGGGTAGTTACTACATTTTTCAAAAATTTGCTCTAATAGCTTTCTCCCAACAGTTTCGTTCGGCATTAGGAAACACAAAAGACTGTGTTCCGGATGTAGTGGCGTGTGTGTATGGTTCTCTCAAAAGTATCATTTCAGAATGGGATGTGGAGGTGGTTGAGTCAACACATGCAACTGATAGAATATATGGTTGGAGAAGAGCTCCTTCCAAAAGCTACATAAAGGGGAGGAACCACTTGGGGAATCAACAACGTGCTTCTCATGATTTTTCCATTTGCTAANTTTGCTCTAATAGCTTTCTCCCAACAGTTTCGTTCGGCATTAGGAAACACAAAAGACTGTGTTCCGGATGTAGTGGCGTGTGTGTATGGTTCTCTCAATGGTATCATTTCAGAATGGGATGTGAAGGTGGTTTAGTCAACACATGCAACTGATAGAATATATGGTAGTAGAAAAGAGCTCCTTCCAAAAGCTACATAAAGGGGAGGAACCACTTGGGGAATCAACAACGTGCTTCTCATGATTTTTCCATTTGCTAAACTTTCCAACTTCAACAGAGTACCACTAGTTGTCCTATGATCCTGAAGCTGTTTGCTCGCTGTTGCAAGCTCGTTCCTATATTATTCCACACAAGGTAACCTGTGGTGTTGCTGATGATGATGTTTGTGGTGTAGAAGACGTTTCTTTGGGAGGGATTGCAATCTCTTGATTCCTGGAGAGATTAAATAAGCATATCAAACGTACTTTCATGCTGCCGCTCGCTCCCAAGTTGTTGCCTTTCACATTCAACATCATCATCAACTCTACGGGCGCGTTATCAATTCTTGGCAGCCTACTTGTATAAGTTTACATAGCATGACATGGCCCGTTTCATCTTTTTCTCTTTAGCCCTCCTTCTACCTGCATCTTTGAAGTTCTTATGAGTACCGAAAAAGAGCCTACTGACAGCTTTTGCTAATAATTTTTTACCGGAGAAGAAAGTATCAAGCCTATTTCAATATTAAGATGTCTTATTATTATCAGCTTACCCTTTTGTGCATACCTATTGGTTTAAAAAACATTGACGTTAACTTTCTTTACAACTTTCACCAGTTTTCTGTCTCATTTCCCCGAGCTCTTTGTCTGTATTTTTATTTGGTTGTTATTATTAGTTCAGACATTTTCATTTAATTTTCCGTATCCCCTAATGCACTTAAATTGATAGGATGCTCTGAAATATGGCATTGTTTTCAAAAGGGGCCATTTCGTCTGATTTTTCCATTTCCGTCTGCTTTCTCAATGTCAACAATGATGTTTTCGCATTTCTTAACATGATATTATTGTCATCCTAAGGCGGGATAAAACTTCAAAAGAGAAATGGAGCGATGAAGAGTCCAAATATAAATTGAAATCCGTATGCAATTTCCTTTATGAGAAAAGCCATGGCTCCGATTCGACCGAGTGATCGTTGAATTTCTAAATGCTACCTCGTTATTTTTTATTACCATTGGACCAAATGCCACAGACTGTAAAAGTTTTCCTTTCCCAACTATCTCTTTAAATACAATTCGATTCCGGCAGAATAAATTGTATCCGCTCATTGTCCTTGTCCCTTATGCGCCCCCAAATATTTGTGTTCAGGTCATACGTGTGCAACAAAGGAAGTGAGAAACAGGAGTGGTGGTAAGTAGTAATGATGAGGAAGATAGTTTCTTTTTACCCACCCAGAAATCAAACGATGTTCTTTGGAGATTCAAAGTAAAAAAAGAAGATAAAATGGGTGAGAGGGTTTCTCTTCAAATATTCCATTCAGGTTTCCTCTTCTATTTGTCTGAGGCTTTTGCAGGAGACCTCGGATAAGAAAAATGGAAGCCTTTAACTAACCAAGCGGACTAATATAAATGGTTCCCTTAACTTACATGGCAGTACAAGTTCTCAGCCAGTATTAGCCAATTTGACTCATCTCCTATCCCATTCCTGATTCTTGCCTTGTCCCGTTTTTTTCAATCTATCTACTCTATAGGTTCCTTCCTAAAACCAGACCCGGTTCGGTTGAGAGAATGCTTTCGAGCATGGTAAACTTTTTCAAGTTCTTATTTTCTTCAAAATCATTATAATTTTATACTCGTAACATTCTAGTATATAAATTCTAAATGCTTGTAATACGATACATTCTAAAGGCGGGTTTACACAAGAGCCCTTATAAATTTATAAGGTACTTATAAGCATTTATATTTCAAATTGTGCCAGTTTTTCTGATACAAGTTATGCTTTGTTTCTGTCGAGCTCTGAGTCTGACGTAGAGTTGCATGAAGAATATCTCTAAAATTCCACTCTGAAGGTTGTTTATTCCTCTAAAAATGTCCTTAGCCTTCTGATTTCGATTTTCTCTTAAGGTCGTATTTTACCATTGAATCAATTCCAAAGCTCTTTTCTTTAGAGAGTGAAAGGACAATGAGGGGCATGGCACTCAATACAAGAAGGAGAGTGAACTGAAAATCAGTGATTTCATCTAATCAAGGCTGAGCAGTCCTTTACATTAGTAACGAGTAGCTGAATAGAGAACGTCATTATAGGCCAATGCACTTTTAAAGTAATACATGTGCCCTTTTGTAGGCTGAGTGGATTTTGTTCCTAGTCTCTAACAGAATTAGTTGATACTTTCTTTTCAACATCTAAATATTGATTGATGGTTTGGCCCACTCAATATCACTCGGATAAAAGTACAAAAATGTAGGACAAAAAATTCTTTTTGTTCGAGTTAAGACAGGATGGAGAAGAGTTCTTTTGAAGAGAAGTGGTTTATAACTACAAATACCTTAAATACATAAAAAATTATATGATTTTCACAGCAGCTTTCACCATATCTGAAGTTTACAGATTTCTAGTTGTAAACTAGGTTCAAGTTTAGTGCATACAGAGGAATATTTTCTATCAAACTTTCCTCTTTCCCAAAGGCTGTCTGTAGATTGTTTAAGCCTTGGAAAGTGACTGTTGAGAGAGAACGTGAGAACTTGACGTAAACTAGTTAGGGAAAGGAGGAATGCTGTGTTTGCCTTAAGGTTTTTCTAATTTCATATCGATGGAATGTCTCGTAACTTGAAGAATTCTTTGAAATGACTTGAAGCTTGAAGAGCCGATAAAAGACTTGTGAAAAAATTTTGAGTTAAAGGGATTGATGTGAAAGTGTTGTGAAAGCAAAAAGGGTGTGTAGGGTGTATAAAGCTAACTAAATAAGAGTAAGAACAATA
>JAHZMU010000253.1:0-14479 GCA_027743725.1 Rambutsinella grinnellia | reverse complement strand
CAGATCTAGACTCCGCATAAATGGATCAGCACAGAAGCGGTGAGCATATTTCTGATAGATAAGTAGCCATGTATTAAAGCTAGCTAGTAAGTTTGCAAAAGAAAACATGATTAAATTCTTGTAAAAGCTTAACCATATAGTCGATCAATTACATATTGATCCGGATTGGCAAACATCCGAAATTAGCCTAATTAGAAAATATATTAAGGTCATTTGGCCAGTTGCTATCTATCAGTGAAAGTGATCTTGATTGATTGATCACTTTTGTTGGAGAAACAAGTACAAGAAAAGCAAAATGTCATGAGAAACAGTTTACAACTTACTAGTAAAAGTCCTTCTGCCACCGTTCCAAATCCGATCCTTTTTTGCAACAGCAACATGAGCTCCACGATGTAAATATGAAAAGTATAACCGCGGTGAAGAGTATTATGGAGGAAATGAATAGCCAAAACCAGACATCGATGAGGAAAGCTTGAGTGGAGGATTGAATGGCAGTCTTTTTAGTTACTTTTTCAGTCTTTTTCTTACTGCTTACTTGTGATTTTTGTTCTTTTGAGGTGATGTCCTCCCCATCTTTATCTCCACCACCCTCACTTTCAGATTCTTTTATACGCTTTTTACTTTTAGCCATAATTTGGCTTTATCACAAATTAAATCACATGTATGAAATGTTGCCTAAAAACACCTCACCGTCCTCAACGCCTTCGCGAGGAAGGGAATGGCACTGTCGAGTTTTGACAGTAGCCATCAGTGACACTGTCATCAAATAATAGCCACTGCTAACTCAAAAACGGAAACCGACACCGACAGAACACATGCTTTGGAGCTCAATCATTGACAGATGAGATGATTGTAACATGTTTATGTGTGAAACCAAAACAATAGGAGCAACTTGTTGGTTGCTGGACATTTGGGAGTCTTCGCATAGATGTCATAGCTTATGCGCTTGCGCTACAGTTCTGAACTGATATGACTTGATGAAAATTCTCTTTTTAATAATTGAGGATTAGGATGGATAACAAATTTGGAATGGATGATTTTATTTTTTAAATAAAATTTTCAGTACTTACGGATCGTAATGATAAATACTGCGGTAATCTTGATACTCGAACTCGTTCAAGTCGTCACAATAGTCGTCGTCTTCACAATGAACGTTGACAGACACGGCGACAGAATTACCCATCAAAAGCTAACAATACCCAAATTTATTGGCGCGGGGAAGGGATTACCTAAAATCGAGGAAAAATCAAGATGAATCAATAGCTTTTATCAAAGGATATTTTCGATCCAATTGTTGGAAAAGGAAAAGGTGCGAGTGATGATGACACATCCTCGGCAAACACGAAAAACTGTGATTTACATGAAAGAAATTTACTTAGCAAGTCCTTTCCAAAAAGTACCAGCCCTTTTCTCTGTTTTGTGGTTCTCTCCTATTAATATATTGTCACTTTACCAAATATTTTCATTTGATCCGACAGGTTTTTGATAATATATTTGTTTAAATCCATAACGTCACTGATTTTCAAAGCCTTTTCATCTACGATGATGAAAAGATTAAGAGACTTTAGTAAGCCATTGGACTATTCTTTTTGATGTTAGGAATTTGGATTATAATTTCGGAAGGAAGGAAGTCAAATATTAAGCACTAGCCTATCAAATACAATCCAATCTAAAGTTAACAAAAGTCAGTGACAAAATGACACATTCCTTCTTGAATTGAATAGCAGGTTGAATTCTTCTGCGTAAAAGTAGGTTGGAATTTAGAGAATGATGACTTTGAAAGACAAAAATTAGTTGCAACACTCAATAGAAAATTCCTTACCTGCTTTGCTGTCTCAACCATTCAGCCTCTGTTTTCAATATCAAAAACCTTCAAAACTGCGACACTGTTGAAGAACTACGTTATGCACGACAAACGTCTAGGTTATAACTGACAACGAAGGCTTCAAAAAAGTTTCGAAATCATCGCTGTCGAAGCCAATCCTTCACTCCTAATACTCACAGCGCACTCGAATGAAAAATTACTGCATTACATCATTCCATAAAAATTATCCCCAAAAATTATCTACATCATCCTCACATCATTACCGTCTTGGATGTAATTGATAGTTGTACTTTAATACTTCTTCTGTTTCATATTGCATACATCGTTAGTTATTATTTCGCAAAAAGTTACAAAGTATTTCGTCTTGTATTAGCAATTTATCCAAATTAGAGAATAGCCCTGCGCCAACGTAACTTAATCTGATCCTCTAATTATTTAGTGTGAATAAATAGAAGCAAAAAACCGGAAGTGTATTTCGTAGCTGCGCGCACGTGTTCATAATTAACTTTGCCTACACACTAGGATGGCTTACGTCTAAAGAAAACTGTCCACAGTTATTCATTATAGTTTATTTTTTTCGTAAAAACTAACATCATTACTATAATCTAAAAAATAATTCGTAAATTAAGTAATAACTTTGTTTGTTTACTGATAAACTCAGTCTAATTCAAGTTTTAGTATAAAACTGCATACTTGATGCATTTGTAAATGGGATGGGAATGTGTGTACATTATCGTAAATGGACTCACTGAGCGTGACAATATAAGCGGTGGATTAAATGATATCTAATAAGAAATGCCGTAACATGAACAGCAATGAAAATCATAATTTTGTAATCATATTTTAGGTACTCTAATGGTTGGCGTACAGTTTTTCTGATTTAATTCAGAAAAATATAGTTTGCAATCCCCATCCCTACTGCGTAGAAGGATTGTCTAAATCCAAATCTGTGGATTAAAGTATTTAAGATTAGAATTGCAGATACACAACTTCTTTCAACGTGGCGTGAGGAAAGGGTATCGATTGCCTTCTGAAAATTGACCAAGTCCAAAGCAAAGAGCTTTAAAAGTACCTGTATCTGTTATTTCAAATTTTGCGAATCATTTGTCAACTTGTCGCATTTTCAATGCATCAAGGCAAAGATTGTCGATGATTAAAATTGTCAGGACCGTGACGTGACTTTGAATTCACATTATATTTGTTTAACCATCCCAATAATGAATTTATCTATAAATTCAGTTGCACTTTTTTATGCAATTTTATGACAAAACCTTCACTAATTGTTGAATCATTACATTACACAATTTACGAAAAGATTTTTAAAAAAAGAGAGATTTGTTTATTCAGTTCTTTGAGAAGAGATTAAAGATTTGACATGATTTTTGTAGAGAGAATTTTGGCATGCATGAAGGTAAAGAATAGCGTGAAAATTACTTTTTTTGAGAATGGAAAGACGAGAGAAAAGTATAAAAATCAAAGAATATCATATCATATCAACCTTTAAAAATATATAGTATACAATACACATCCCTATCTGGTATTAACTTACTAAAAACCTTAAAAACTAAAATGGAACAACAAAAATACTCAGTACATGAACTTTGGAGTAGAATCCTAGTTTTAAAAGGCTTTAGTTAGATTGGAAGGTATATTGGAAACCATCAGGAGTCCTGTTAAGGTTAAGCTTGCCTGGTGGGAAGAATCTGTTTGGAGATGGGGTGGTGGTGGTTTTGTTGGAATTGAGTTTGTTGAGGTGGAAGAGCATTGTGATAGTTTTGGAAGTTTCCAAAGTTGTTTTGTGGTGGTGGTTGGTGATGAACTGGGGCGGCTGGTTGGTTGTTGTAGTTTTGCGTGTGGAGCTCATTACGGTATTGGTAAGGGGCTTCGTAAATCTCTGGACGATAAGAACCATCATCCTTTCCATTGTTGTAAGATGGAGCGGGTTGATTGTATTGGGGAGCAGGTTGGTTGTATTGTGGAGCTGGGTTATATTGTTGACGTGGGGCTTGAGCTTGAGATGGTGGTGGGAGTGGGGCACGTGGGAGATGATCTCCGGAAACTTGGAATCCATTCTTTCCAGCGGTGTAGCTAACAGTAATGGTCTTTCCGTCATCTCCTACGTAGGAGTANATGAACTGGGGCGGATGGTTGGTTGTTGTAGGTTTGCGTGTGGAGCTCATTACGGTATTGGTAAGGGGCTTCATAGAGCTCTGGGCGATAAGAACCATCATCCTTTCCATTATTGTAAGATGGAGCAGGTTGATTGTATTGGGGAGCTGGTTGGTTGTATTGTGGAGCTGGGTTATATTGTTGACGTGGGGCTTTGAGCTTGAGATGGTGGTGGGAGTGGGGCACGTGACAAGTAACGGGCTTCTTGGAGGATAGCAGCTTGCTTAGGATCAACGTAGCGTTGTCCTGCAACTACAGCCACCAAGGCTAGGATGACCTGTTATTAAAATTTTAATTAATTTCTTTCAATTTAAAACAATTCAATTCACTATTCAAAATCACTTACACAAGCAGTCTTCATTTCGGCTTGGGAAATTTTAAAATGAAAAATCCAACAAAAAAAGACTTTTGGCTTCACCCACCAGAACTCCAAAAGGTTGAATGATACCTCTGGACAATGGAACCACTCCTTATATACTGGAATAGCCCACTCCATGCAAAAATTATCCACTCTTCATTACGCATTCATACACGCTATAAATCCCAATGCTCTCAATAAGTCATTTTATTACTGCCTATTACTCCATCATTACTCCAATCCTACGCTAACTCTAGTCCAGTAACGCCATTACTCGCTGGGCAAATTAAACCGAGGCATCACCCAAATCTTCTATATCGTCATATCTTTTTTTCCAATGCATTCAATCAATCCCCATTTAACATTTTTTGCATTACTTCCCAATTTCTCAATTCAACTACCCACATCATCATTATTGCATTATAATAATGGTGAACAGATCATAGAATAATTTTATAGAGAGCATCGCATCGTCGTCACCTCTCTTAACTTCCCGTATTCCTTTTAACGGCAAGGAAGAAGGAGTGAAGTGGACAACCCAGTTATTAGTCGATGAGGAGAAGAAACATTTGTCTTCTTTTTGTGGCAGTTTTGTTTGAGACATCAACTCATCCTTGATCTGATCTCCCAAACCTGGTGTGTCTCGTCTCTTGTCTCGACCTCCTGATTGTTAGGAGGATGATCAGCGGCCAAGTTCACATAATTTGCATATCATATAGAAGCGCTGTAACTAATATTTTATAGTAATATATAACTCTATATAGCGGCTCGGTGTTCCTTGTTCAAAGCTTGATGGAAGTGGCCATTTATTCACAATGAAATTATCGTATGCAAAAACTCATGCCTATTTAAGATAATATGATATGGTAATTAGAATTGTCTGGGATGACTGAATCGAATGTCAAGGCAAAGATACATCATCATCTCTATTATCTTCACTTGACAATGGGAGCACTGCCCATGTCCATCAAGAACGATTTTATATCAGCGTCAATAAAACCGTTTTACCTAGTGGCCTGGATGAGATCAAGAAGTTTATCGAATCATTACAGATTAGGATTTTACTCGAGTCGATAATGATAAATAGATGATTCCGTGCAAAAAAAATGCAAGTAGTTCTACAGCATTTTAGCACGTCATGCAATTTCAATTTTTTAGATGATGATGAAGCGCTATTGTTACGCGGAATCATTGTCAAATTAATGTCTTGTTGTTTGTTATAGGAGAACTGCATTTATAAAAGTGACTGAGAAGCAAACAAAACATAATCGTTTAGAATTAAACCTTTAACGTTTTCTATAAGAAATGTTATTGCAAGTCATCATGCGGTCAGCTCGTGGTCACAACGAGATTAGTAGTTTCAATTCGCCAGTGCAAATCTCTCAAAAATGTCAACTTGGTTAATAGTTTCCAAATTTGGTCACGCTTAAAAGTTAAACGGCTTGAATAGCTAGATGAACACAATTTTATAGTTTGCAATAATTCCGTAAATGACTAATGAGGGAATACTGAATACTGAATCAGTAAAACGGTTCATATTGGCTGGTCCCTCAAAAGGAATTACTGTTACCAATTACAATTTTTACTCAATATGCATCTGAATCTTTCAGGAAAGAATCTACTATCCAGAATACAGCTATAAATATTTAATTACAAATGATTACAAGTCAACATTATAAGTCACACCTAATATCAATTTACATTAGAGGAAGAAGAAATCTGATTGAGCTTCTGTTGTTCCCGAAAGGACGACATGAAATGTTATCCCTAAACAATTCCTACTTGCCAAGAAAATCAAATAAATAACAAAGCCACGGGCCACCTGTGTAGAGCGCTCCAGAGCTCTCGTGTCTTTTGTCCAATTTATTAAATGGGATGCATTCTGCTCTGCTGCAAAAAAAAGATGCGACCTTGCCACTATTAATATTAGCATACGGTGTTTACAAAATCACAGTTGATTGCCAATTGAATGAAATTAAAAATCTTCCGATTTTTTCAACATAATCTGGATGATATGGCAAGTGCTCATACAGCAAGAACATTAAAATGGGAGATGCCAAAAAGATAGAAGCGATAACGATCCAGTTAAAATTTTAATAGTTTTGGTGAATCCAATTTGTGGAAGTAGAGATGAGGCTACATTTGCATCATTTACATCGCTCTCAGCTAAAGACAATAATGACAGCGATGATGCGACCACACCTTGTAGGAAACCTACTTCGGGATATGAATTGATTTCAGAGCTCTTTTTGTCCAATCTCAAAAGATCGCCCATTTATTAAAGAAAAAAGGCTCTTGACTTTTGTTCTCTGGTCATTGTCAACCCTCCTCTTATAAACTGGTCAGTAGTCTATCATTTCACATTGCAACAAAAGACCAAAGCATTCTTCTGAATCAACACCACCGCTTGTTTGACCACGTCACGCATAGTTAATAGCTATGCAGAAATTATATATTTTCTATTTAATCCTACAATAAGAAAAAACAAGATTCCAGAAAGAATGGACTTTCCATGTTTTATAAAAAGTACATTTTTTCAGTGGGCCAGAGTCCAGAGAATGACCAGAGTATTGAAAACCACTAAATAAGTACCATTTAATCTTTTCGTGAATGATCATTATCGTTAATTATGTAAACTTTATTGGTACAAATCTTAATTGTCTTATATCAGGTTTTGTCAGGTAATGTCACCTTCACTTTTGATAAAAAGGCGAGGTCCGCATGACATTCAGGTTGGTTGATATCACCAATTTGAAATTGTTAACTTGAGCTGTTATTTAAGTTTATAGGAACTCTTTTTATGACATTTTAATACTCACAATCATCCGATATTCAAACAGGTTATTACCCGCATAGTATTTTTAGATTTAGCTGTGTCCAGTTAGGCACCAAAGAGGTGTTGTCCCAACCACCCAGTTTCCAGTTTTCGTTCGTAATTTATGTTCGCCTCACATACAATTGTAATTCTCTTACCTAAATGAATAATGGACTCTTTCCTTTGTACTAATCAATCACATAAGCTCTTTGCACACAATCCTTGATTAATTTGCATAATATGTTGACCAGCAGGCGTAGAGCAGGTAGACCGGCCCGGTCGTCGCCACTTTTATTGCTTTGATATGATACGCTTCTGTATGTTTTTTGGTTGGTGAGGAAGTAAAAATATTGCTAATCTATCTCATTCCCATAAATATTTAATCAAAGGGAGCAAGAACCAGTAAATCATTTCGTAAAGATGTGATCTGAAAAAAGCTGAATGTTCACCATTGTTGTATGGAATCTTTATAAGTGTTTGAGTAAATGTCTTTGATGATAATTTTTTCTTAAACTTATGTCCTATCTCCTACCTACACATGTTTACTGTCATTGGAATGAACTATATAACAAGGTAGTCATAATTAATTATAAGCACATGAAAATGATATGCCTTTAATTCAACAGCACCCTGCGATTGGCTTATGAATTATGATAATAAACCAGAAGCATATTCCACTCCAATTATTTTTTGTATGTTGTTTTGATTTTATATTTCTGGAAGTCATCAAAATAAACAGAATTCCGTGTTATCAAATGGTTCACAGGTTAAATTAACCGATGGGATGATAATTTTTCCCTTTGGAATATCCTGATAAAATTTTGGAGGAAGTAATTCTTGAATTTTGATAAGTTTAGGAGATGGAGTGGTTTCATGATAACCTTCTGGGTGTCTAGAACAAAGGTGAAGTTAAATTGTTTGTTAAATACTCGTTTATAATATCAAAATTTCAGACATACGAGCATTCGTGATCTTCTACATTCGTTCTAATCTCATCAGGCCTTCTCAATCGTGAAAGTTTAGGGTTTCTTGAATAAACAGCATTAACACAGTCTTCCAATTTTTCAAAATGAAATCTCCAATTGGGTCCATAAAGTCTTCTGTATAATTCTTCGTATTTTGGAGGTCGCTTCCACAAAGTCCTCAATTTTCTTGTAAATAATCTTTCTAATTTTTGCTCCATTTTATGATAATGTATATAAGAAGGACCAAACGCATCAATACAAACTCCTACAGTTAGGTCAATCATTTTCCAAGGAATTTCAAGTGTGACATGACGCCTTCTATCAAGTGAACTTCTTGCCATTGTTTGGTTAACACAATCTCCTTCTAACGTAATCGATTGAATAGATGCATAGCATTCGCTAAGAAAACGCATAATTTTACGTGCATCCTTCTCCTTCAACCGTTCCATTAGATGAGTTCCCCGAATTTCAAAAACGGATCGGAACATTATGAATGACAATTCTAAAAACCTTTTTGAAATTACTGGACAAGCTTTACCAACTATTTCTTGTAATTTTTCGAGTATTTCGAACGAGTACTTTGGGTATTTAAATTCTTCTGTATCGGAATTTGCTATTTCCTTATCTCCAAACCCAAGAGATAGAATAGTTTCCAAAAGCTTGCCTTTAAAACTTTTAAGCATATTCTTTAACATTTTTGCCTTTTTCTTTTTGCGTAACAGCTCCTTGTCCTTAATTGTTGGGGAGATTTTGCCACTAAGCTTTAGCCTAGATTCCATTTTTCCTAATTTGCTTAGCGTTTTATTTTTGGAACGGAGTGATTTGGGTTTTTTCAAAAACATTTTCTTAAATGGCCAGTTCTCCGACTTCGGCTTCCTGATTAATTTTGACTTTGGTTCCAGCATACAATTCAATTTGCATTCTGCTGCAGGTAACAAATCAACTAGTGAATATTCTAATCATAATTAATTTAATTGGCTTACATGTTTTCTCATTAACCACGTTATACTGCAATTGCGGTTTTATTTCTGTTCTATAGTTATCCAAGCATTCAAACTGAACTGATAATTTTCCTCGAATGGCATATCTCGCCATCTTTTTACCCTTCCTATTCCCTCTCCCCGCAGCACAGTATGACTCTCTATAAAAATCATGTTCATAAAGAATTCCGTTGTATATCCAAATATAACCAGAGACCCTATCCGTTTGCACTGGACGAAGTAGTTTGTATTTAAATTCAACTTTTGATTGCGTACTAATCACAACAAAGAAATCATTGACAATTCCCAAATCACCTAAATGTTGCATGGCTTTAATTTTAGGTGAGGGAATACACCCGTTCATACTTGTCATGACTGATGGAGAGCAATCACGATTTATTATAAGCCATCTAAAATAGATCAGATTAAATTTTTTAACTTTATTAAATAGTTTGTCGTAAGAATATTTACACTCCACTGATGCAGACACAATCAGAATTCAATTTTGTTGAATTTCCTGTAAAGACGAGTTTATTCCCGGGACAGAGTTTCTTCATGTAGGTATTTATTTTATTTCCATCACAAATGTCTAAGGTGGATATTTGGAAGAATGAATTACTCATTTCAATCCTAGTCATTATAAATATTATTCTTGCCAGTGCTATTAAAATATTCATATTTCACGCAAGACGAAATTGTCGAGAATTGTTTTTAATGAAATGATAAATACACGTCATAACTTGAACTTACTTGACCTACAAGACAATAGGCACTTGTGCCATAATTTTTCAATAAAGTTGTTCTAAATTAAATATGTATTCTCAACTTATTTACTAACAATTCCAAGAAATGTTTTCTCATTCATAAAAAACAGTGATTCGTACAATTGAAAAGGAAACTTATAGCTAAATTGGTAGTTTCGTTTAAACCTCTCGAAAGTTTGATATTACCCAAGATTTGCTTTTTCAAATAAGGTTACTTAGAGTCATCCCATTCACAAACAACTTGGCTCACTGATTTAGTTTGTCCCGTCAGTCAAAATTGAAAAGCCGGTCATTTGTACTCGCATTTTGATACTCAAACCCAAATGCAGTCCTTTGTTCCCATCTAATCAACAGTAGTTTATTAGCCAGGTAAGTATTACAAAATCTGAGGTGAGTATATTTTTGTTGGGGGAAACGTTACTCGCCTCCATTCAGCTTGGATAGTGATGGGCAAAGTTATAAACAGACTGGGTTTACTTCTACAATATTATGCAAAAGGCATAGATAATTCGTGTTATTCATGTTCACAAACCTGGAAAAATTTTACATTTCGGCTTTTGCTCTGATCTTCCATTTTTCAGCCTTTCAAAATATGGCTTGGCTTATATATTTTTTCTTCCTTGAAATAGTTCACTAGACCGGACCAAATGACTTGAAATGAGTAAAAGCATAAGCTGCAGTTTCACAAGTCTTTATTCGAATGATGATCCCAATTCATCTGAAATCATGAAACGCTCCTAGTTGAAACGGATGAATGAATTGGGATTGTGATTTCAGGTCAAAACATTACACTAATATTTTTACCTTATGATGAATGACAGGGAAAAGCCGCCGACTAAAATGGAATGGCAGTTGCAATGAAACAATAGAAAAAGTTCAGGTTTTGACTGGAAGACTAACTGACTGTACGGTTGTTGAATAAAGATTGGGGCTTATCTCTAGTCATCAGTTCATCAAATAATGTGCAGCTTTTGTGATTTGATCCGAGATCGTGATCAGCTACCCAGGATCCATCACAATTCTCAATACTAATCGTACTTAAAGTATTGCGGGTGAGTGGAAATGAAAAGATTTTATGTTGATGGGCCTGATGGCAAAGCTTCGTCAAGTAAGTGTAGTAAATAAGTCGCGAAGTTAATATTAATTTGTATCTTGAAACTTTTAAAATGTCAATTAAATACTTTTTTAAGGAATGTCATTTTCTCAGCCATTTCTATTCCTGTCTCCCATTCAAACATTTCAAAGCAATTCCAAGTCAAAGCGAGATGAAGTCTATTTCCCAAGTCCCATAATGATTTAGTGACAACTCCAACTCCATTATTTCCATCCCAAATAGTCCCTTGTCCTCATCCCCTCATTGAAAGTAATCATCACTTCTCTAGTGTATTATATACCTCTCATATTTTGCTCAAGTGTAACCAAATACACTTAAACCGAGTTTCCCTCTGCTTCTCCCACCAAACTATCATTTAGTCAATGTAGCGACAGATGATGAGAATTTATTACAAACTAAAAAAGACTCGTTTTCTGGGTGCTCTTCACTTCACTCACGATAGTTTTGCATATTAAGCTTTGTTTGATTTATACTCTGTCCCCAGTCCCCAGTCCCTTTTCAAATATGATGATGATGAGTACTCTCAACAAAACCTTTTCCTTTGTTTGGACTTAGAGTTGGCTGAAAACCATAAAGGATCTTTCATAATGTATTGATGTTGAGGTTTTTTATTGAAAAGCAAAGCCATTTTGATACGAGCTTTTTACAACTAAAATATGCCAAAGAAAATTGATGTTTTGTTGTGTTGTGGTGATGCGTTTTTTGTTTGGTGATGATGAGCCTCCGGCATCTCTCCAGATTAAGTTTAAAGGCCTGCAGGAGTCTGAATTTTTTTAGTTGAATTTAATAATTTATTTTTTAGAATGAAAGGTACTCATTCTTTGATGGCAGTTCTTTATTATTTTTCTAAAAAAAAATTCAAGTGAGTCCCCTCCACTCTAGTAATAATGAGAATGTAACAGTTTAAAAGTTTTTAAAGTGGATTGAGTAAATCGTTTAACACTTTCCATTTTTGTCATTACTCATTTTTTAATGAGATTGATGATGTCAATTGGAAATTGCCTCTGGGGAAGAAGTGATGACGGTAGAAATTTGTTTTCCCATGGCCAAAAAACACAAATAGGAGCCCTTTTATTGCTTATTAATGCACTCTGCTAAACTCCTTGTTGATGAGATGATGATAAGTGATTAGGAAAAGTTGTGCCTTATGGAATTTTTATCTCGGGAAGGCGAAAGCCTCTCAATGCCATCACCACATAGGAAAATGGTAGGGTTGAGTTAGGGACGTTGCCTTCTGCATAGCTGATTGTTACCGATACACGGAAGGGGCTGGAGAAGATTGTGCCGATATGGGAAAACTTTTTTCTGCATTTGACTGCAGGCCATATGCTGTGGAAATACAGGAACCAAAGGAAAAAATTCCCATGGATGAATTATTGATGAAATTGAAAGTGGCAAAAAGAGAGAATGATGATGAGCATGATATTTATACCGTTATTAACTACCTGGAAATATCTCATATTGCACACCCACCCACACCCTTGATATGACCGGACATTGATATGAGATCGGTATCAGCGATTCTCTGGGAATATGTAAGGAAGGATGTGGCAGGTTGCCTTTTACAGGTTAATCACGAGCATATGGCTTGATTAGGACATTTAATGAATTATTTTAACGTCAGCACTTTCTACAAACTGGCATAGCTGTTTGTTGATGCTGATAGGTAGAAGATTTTGGTTGCTTCGGAGGATCGTGAGAATTTTTTGCCTTACTCATTTTCCCAGATAGACATTTTTCGAGTACGTTTTAATAATCGATATTAGATCTGCTTATTTTTCAAATTACCAATTTTTGAATTCAATTCTTCACCTGATCCTTGAAGTTTAAGCATGTACTTAGCTGTTTATTATTCCCAAACAATCCAAATAGAAGACTTACCCATCTACACTCTCTCAATCTCCCTTTCCAGACTCGTAACTCATCCAACCAAGAAAGCCAAATCAGGATGATGAAAGTAAATAGCAGCCAATTTGTCAAAAAGGCTCTTCCTCCTTTAACAAAAGGCATCAGAAAAATTCCTTCTTCACCCAATTCTTCCCTTACACAAAAACCAACAACAAGCTCAATCATCATACACCTACACGGACGCCCTTTGCATTGTCCCAACAAAAGACGTCATCATTCCATATCTGAAATCCAAACAGAATAATTTATTCGAATAAAGTACCCACCTTATGGGATGGCATCACCTCATTTTTCTTCTAATACTTAATACACTTTAGAGTTCATCATCATCCCAATTCATCTCCCTCAACAAAAAAAAGTTGGGAGAGAGGATTTCCAAGCAGAAGGTTTTTAGCCAGTTTGTTCCATTGTCAAAGTGAAATAGAAGAACAGTGATTATCCCTCCTTTTGACATGCTCAATATAAAGGAAGGGATATGCCCTTTTCCTCAAAGGGGATGTCATGTCATCTAATGTCAGACGATCCCATTCAAATTCGGTATTGTGCGGATTTGAAAAGGGAGGAAGGCAAAAGTAAAATGTAAAAATTGTATACCTGACCTGAAGCAAAAAGTGACTTGCCCATCAACAGCTAAAGAAAAATGGAGTATTTACTCAATATTATCCTTATAAAAGCCGAATCGTTTTGTCTCTCTCTGCCTCCGGTATATCCTCTCCAGTCTCCCAAACCAGAATGCTTTTATATTACATTGCACCTTTCTCCAATTACAAGCCTCTTCGTCTCATCATACAAAGCTGTGGAGATCAGTTTTTTGTCGCTTTCAAATTGTAAAAATAATAATCATTTTAGGGCACAGGATTCACATTATTCCCTAGTCAATATGTCGTTTTTTCTTGTGCAATTATTATTCGAGAAGAAATTAAATGGATGCTTGTCCCCACGTTGTTAATAGTGGGGAAATGAAGAGGAGATGATTAAGGGGAATATTACAAAATGATTTTGATATGCCATTTTAGTAAAATGTAATTCGAAACTCTCGATAGAGGAAAAGGCAAGCTAATTTTTCTGCTCATTTAGTGACATTATTGAGTAGTCTGATGGAGGAATGGGAAACAATGAGAGACGTTGATGTGAGTAAAGCAAGAAGGCAGGTCTAAAAAGATTTTTATAGGGTCAAAAACGTAAAAACCAAGTAATAACTTGATCTCCCTATTCATTTCAATTTTTATATATGAAAAAATGTAAGACAAATAGGTTTTGTATGCTGAGATTTAGGATAAAATTTCAAACGTGAATTTCAAAAATAAGTTGTTCCGGAAGCGACTAAAATGACTTAGCATTAGATTTTTTCATTTCTTCATATAAAGGTAAATATTCAACAAGAGATTATCAAATAGCTTTGATTATTTGGAGATGTGCCTTCCCAAATCCAAGTAAGCCGTTGATAATGAGAAGGTAAAGTCTAAACTTGATTGACAGAAGTCTGTAAAGTTTAATTGTTAATGGCTTTTACACAATTTTGACCCTGAAAATATCCCTCTTAAATTAAAATCAAGCTTGTATTGGTCAAGTTGTCGACAA
>JAHZMU010000252.1:0-11399 GCA_027743725.1 Rambutsinella grinnellia | reverse complement strand
CTCATGTTAATGTCGAGGAAGCTACAGGAATTGGTGCAGTTATGGACGCCCCTAATATGTTAATAGATTCCGAAAGTATTTACGCAAATGCTATGAAACCAAGTGGCCTGGAACCAATACTTGACCAATCACGCTTGCCAATTTTTGGATCAACGAATAACATGTTAATTGGAGGGATGCCTGAACATTCTAACATGAACTATCAATTTGTCGGAGCAATTCAATGTGAGGGAGTAGCAGTTAATGATACGGGACAATCGCTCGAGTTAGCTCCGATAGCCTCTAGTAACTTGTACCGAATGAACTCTACAATCAACTATAATGTCATTGAAGAAGATCAGGAGCCGTCGTTGTCTGGAAAAGCAAGAGCTATTATTAATGATCTCGAACATCATCGTTTCTCAACAGAAGATCTGTGTACCATTATAAAAGTGGCGACGAAGCGAATTGAACTTAATGGTGTATGTGAAATGTATAATATGAGGACTTTTCCAAATTCTGGTACAAGTCAAACTTTGACTCTACCAGTGCCGGTGCCACTTCCGACAACTCACACCGATCCATTTTTCGTAGTAGCTACAACGAGGAGCTGAAATATTCCTGTTTAACTGTTTACTGTTTAACCATAACTGTTTAATCATAAAAGAGTTTATATTAGTCTGAAATATTTACAACTAAAGTACAAATGCACGAAGCTTATCGAAGATTGTAACAGTGGTGTTAATGAAATTATGATTGAGATTTTGAAATGTATGGTATAAGGCCCAAAAATGCGCGTCAGTATAATAATTAGTTTCAAAGGTCATACATTGAATGTCATATTTTTAGATGCTCAGTATTCTATGTAACGTGGTTAAATATTTTTGCAACGACGTTGCTTTCGGCTCAAATAATTGCATGTTTTATACGAGAGAATAAACACTAATAGTTAGTAAAATATATTACGTTTTTACTCCAAACTTATTTCGCCATTAATAATAGTATAATTTACAAAGTAGACTTGCTCTTTCGTGCGATGAAACGGAAGTGGAGTGGTCCATCGGGCTCCGTAATCGAATGCGCAATGCATCCAAGTGGCTTCTCACCAATCCATTCCACTTCATACCGGCGAAGTAACTAGAATATACCAATTCATATAACTTTCACTCTAGTTGATCACTATTTAAAATTTTTGATAATAATCACTTGACATAATTTGCCAAAAACTCACTCTAAACAAAAAGGTGTACATGGACATCTCCGCCAGTCTCCTTCCAATGCATGCTCTAGGTCCATGACCAAAGGGTAGAGATGTGTAGGGCCGAATTTTCTTGAATCCACTTTCACTCTCATACCTTTCTGGTATAAATTCATTAGCTTTCTCCACGTACTCATCCAAACGGCATGTAATTTGATTCATGGTTATTACGGTGACCTGTTGAAATTATTGTTTGATTGACACAGATCAAGAATTTAAATGCATCTGCCTTGAATTTAACTAATTCAAATCACACAACGTCTTACCTTTGCAGGTATTTCGTATCCACCAATTACACTAGCTTTCTCCAACACTCGGCTTGTCCCCACGGACACTGGGTAAAGACGCATTGATTCCTTCACTACCTTTTTCAAATAAGTAGCTTCACCTAAGCGCTTAGTTGAGACGGGGTTATCTCTACGACCGTCCGGATCCAATCTACAAAGCTCCATGTATAGCTTGTCTTGAACCCTTTTGTTCACGCTTAAATTATACAAAGTGAAAGCTAGTGTGTATGATGTCTGCAAAATTCGAAATGCCAATCTTTTAATAAAAATTCGAATTCCATGAGAATATGACATTTACCGTGTCAATTCCTGCTAAAAGCAAGTCTGACAGAATTGTCGTCATTGCTTTTGCGCTTAATCGTGAATTTTTCATCCAATCATCTAATATTCCAGGGCCATTAGATGAGGTAGCGTTACCCAGGCGGAGATTTACTTCGCGTTTTGGAATACTAAAAATATAAAAGCCGACTAATGATTTCTTAAATCGGGACATTTTTTACATGTAAATATTTTCATACAAATCCACATCTTCGCTACAGCTCTTCAACTTTTTGTACATTGGTGTTGGAAAAAGTTTCCAAAGCATGAGACCGTTATCCATTGGAGCCATCATTCGATTAAAATAGGTGGAAGAGTGGATCACTCGGGTAGTTAAGGCTTGCTCGTTTAATATGTCCTGAATACTATCACAGTTTAGTCCGACAAGCATATAAGAAACCGCTGAGAATGTAAAAAAAATAATAAATTCATTTAAACAATGTTATTGCATGGCATCTAAAAGTATTACCATCACAATTAAAGGATAACAAAGCCAATAAAAAGTCCTTCTTGATAACTTCCTTGGTCACATTATCATTCCCGATTCTGTCTATTAGCTTAAAAGAAAGCTCATCCAATTTCGGTAGATATTTCTCAAGCGCTTCTGATGTCAAAGATTGCTGGCTTCCACTTCGCAAGTCATGCCAATGCGAACCATTCCTTTAATAATCATTACACTAATGTATTGAAGTTTTAAGCATTTTAAATTTCAGTTTTTTAATTACTCAACCAGAATTCCTCCACTCGAATGATCTTCTGAATCTTTCCGAATATGAGCCAAAGTAAGATGACTACGTCGAGTCACACCTCCAGTTCGAAAGAGTGTTTCGATATCGACAGGATCGTACAAAAAGACGGCTTCGTGGCCAAAAAATTTCTCTTTGATAACGGGACCAAATTCTCTAAATTTAATCATGCCCGATTTGATCACATTTTGCGGGTCATACTTTCCTGTAATTAAGCAAATTTGGAATCCAAATTTTGAATATGTTAAATATTTATACTCTAATCAATGAAGTCGATCAGTGATTCGCTTACCAATGCCGGGTAAATAATGTGGTACGGTCCCCACAAATGGAAACGATTTTGGACCAGGTATGCTGTCATAGCTGTTGACTGTCAATGGTATTGAAGGCGTTGCAATTGTCGCATATAACCTTCGAGTACATGCTCTTAACATATTGATTATTTTTTATCTTTAATTTATACTAATTTAATTGTTCATAGTTATACTGAATTGCTCTTAAAATCCAGAAAATTGTAATAACAATTAGGATGCACAGCAGCAATTTCGTAGCTGACGGTAAGAACGATGATTGACAACTAAAAATTTCAGGTACCTGAAATAGCACGGCCGACAGAGATGCAGGAAAGAATTCAAGTGCATTTTAATGTTCAATGAAAGGGTTAAGATATATGTATCTCCTTTTTTACTAATTCCAAGCCGGTGTCTCGAGACATGTCATGAGCAAAAATAAAATACGTGTGATGTTGGGGTTAGTACTTGTTTGTACCCAACTGGAAAATCAGGCAAAGAAGTTTTCTGCGGGCAGAATGTAAACTTCTTAGGTCCAAACAAGTAATGTTTAATTTCTCAAGTATTTTTACATCTTGACAGCACAGCGCAAGTACGTCATATGTCAAACGTCAGCCACGCTTGATTCACTGATTTTAGATTAGCAGGAAATGATGTTAATCAAAACTAAACAATTCTAAATTTCTACTTATGTTTTTCCAATGTCTCTAGTATTTCCGTTTTCCGTTCTGGGGCAATTGAAAATGAAGCATTAACGTCAACACGTTTAGCTTGTATGATATGCATGTGATGAAATGTGCGCTTACGATAGCAGCAAAGACAGTCGAGAGTTGCCAGGTCTAGGTCACCATTATCTTCGATATGATCATGAAATTCTGATGATATTATTAATAATTTATGAATTACTTTGAAAACGAGTTTGATGGGAGAACGAAATTAAATGATTCCAAGAAATCACAGGAGCATTGATCATGTCCTGAGCGTCATAAATATTTCTCAATTGCAAATTTCAGCGGAATTGTTCCCACATGGATTTCAAAACTTTCCAAATGTTTATTGAATGAACTTGAACAAATGTCGAGCTCTCATTTCTATTATGTGCAATGTATGAAATAGCGAATAAATTTGACGGAGGTCATATACTTAGGTAAAATAACAATGATTTTATTATCATAAATCTTCTTATTGTCCAAGATTTTATGAAAATTCTTACATGAGTTATCTTTGTTTAAAATTTTCACAATCACTAATCATATATAATATTTTCGAAAAATTGTATACAAGTAATTATTCCCATTTGTTTAAAAGGACTTGTGAAATTGAATTGTTTGAAGATGATATATCGAGTAGGATATTAAATATTTAATATTTCCTAGTCATTTGTCCACAAAAAATCATTTCGGATACAAACAAACAGGACATGAACAAGGATAAAAAGGGAAATGCACAAGCACCAAAAGTTCAGTAAATTCTGAGCTTCAATAATAGTAACGAAAAATGTATATAAAACATATAAAATTATTTGAAAGATGTTTTGAAATGTTACAACTGCAATATCTTACAATGTCCGTAGTAAATGACCCTGTATGGTTATGTAAATAAATTAGAAATTATATAAATCGCGATTGAGAAAATGAGAGCCACAAACAAAAAAGTAAATTCATTCAATTTTTGTCATGGCTAAACTTCCAAGATCAATTGCAGTCAGTTCAGTGATTAAAATAAATGTAAAAATTAGCATAATATTAAACAGTGTGCCATTCCAACTACAAACTAACACTTCTTTTAAAGATATCCTCGAAGCAAAAGTTGAAAACATTCCGTATGTGTTGGGCAAAACTAGAGAAGCTCAAACATTAACAGTTTGACATGATTTTTTAATAGAAAAATCTACCAATTTTTCCTTTGCAAACGGACGTGACGACAATGATCGCATCATGTTCACGCGCATTCCGTAGAAGTACCTTAAAATCCATACAATGTCATTATCAAGTTACCATTTTAGCCAAGAACAGGTATCCCGTATATAAATTGTAATCACATCAAATGCTGAATTCAAAGTCAGCTTCAGCATCAATGAGTAGTGTGAAGGTAATAAGGAATTATTTACAATCTTATTCAAAGTACTCGGTGAGAAAGTTCCCTTGTAACAATCAAGGGTAGGTCAATTAAGGGCATTTTGGCATGCCAGACAAGCGTCCCTTAAACACAACTGGAGGCACATGTTTTCTTTAAACTATTCACTATCATAAACGAACACGAGAGTATATATAATCTGACATGAAAGTTGGTACTGGTATTTCTGTTTCAGTTCTGAGACTAATTGCTGAGCGATTACTAAATGAGGCTACATAATACCACTTTAATGGTAGTAGACTCTAAAATCGACGGACAAAATGAAGTGACGAGACATGTCTGGCCGTGGTCAGCACAAATCCTAAATCATCTATTCTCTGGATAAAATTGGTGCAACAACATTTGCATTTCATCTCCCGACTTTTTCCTACGTCTCAGCTAAACATTTAAAAACCAGTCCATTAATCAATTGCACATAGCTCACAGAAAGGTTATAGAAAAATTTGTATTTTTTAGAAACCAGACGCGAATCTGAGAAAATGTTTTCCACTTATTAAATATTTCTATAAGTAGCTTGTGTGTTTCAAAGTTCAACCAATGTTTTCAGGTTAAACACTAATATTAATTGTTAAAGTCGTTGGCAAATTGGCATTACATTGAGTAAATACGAGCATAAATTTAAATGGGAAAGACAGATTAAAACTTATCCTTTCTAGTTATATCTTAATTGACTGACACTGTCAGAATAAAGGTCTTTTTAAATTTCATGTAAAATAGTACATGAGCATAGTGTACAGGAGCAACTTGTTTATTTTAAATGTTTGCAGGATAATTAAATTTGTTTCCACTTTTATCTTTTAAAAGTTGATATCGCAGCGGAAATAGGTATTTAAAAAAAGGCTAAACGGAGCTTCGTACCCGGCTGCTCGGTACAACTGAAATGACCTTTTACAACAACTCGTATAAAAATGTAAGAAACAGTTTCCACATGACCAGTTATTATCACAAGTAATATATAAACGATAACTAAAAATCAAATTAAACTCTGTTTCACAAAACTCAAAAACTACATCTAATATATGTACATAATCATTATTTATATAGAATTGGCACCATCGAATACGTTACTTAAGATGTGACAAGAAAATTGGTAAATTTTTATGGCAATTCTTCATTTTCTTCTTCTGCTACTTCTTCATAAACCACATCATCTGCCCCGGACTCGAGTTCAGTGTCGATATCAATCACTTCATCTCCCTTCTCAACACCACTATCTATTCGCTTCCGGAAGCTCTTGATTTCCTTCATTCACCCCCAAGTCCTCTTCCAACGCTTTTTGTAAATCAGCAAAGGAGAGAATTCGAACCCCTTCGACCTTCTCCTGCATGAGAATCCGGTGGGCAGCTCGGTCCATCTCCTCTTGCGTCATT
Source organism: Rambutsinella grinnellia (assembly GCA_027743725.1). NCBI lineage: Eukaryota > Metazoa > Arthropoda > Collembola > Entomobryomorpha > Entomobryidae > Rambutsinella > Rambutsinella grinnellia. Next base: position 5,015 of record JAHZMU010000252.1, on the reverse strand, counting down.
TCCAACGCTTCTTGCATCTCCTTTGACGTATATTTAACAAAGTCTGGATCATTGCAGTATGTCGCAAGTCCTTGTTGCTTCAAAACCTACAAAATCATTTCACTCCATTACAAAGTAGTTCATGAGGAAACAGATAAGCGTGAAGAATTCGATGCTCACACGAAGCACAAGGTTTTCCGCTGATCCCACAATTCCAGGAAGAGAAAGAGCTCGATTTTCCATTCGGAAAGGCAACAGCCCAAGATCGTCTCCTAATCCGCCATTATGTAGAGGCTTGTCGTACGCTGAAAGTAAGCAAGATAAGTAGCTACTTTGTAAACACTCATACTATGAAAATTTAACAGCAAAAGCTACATGCAGTTATTTAAGCAAGTTGAAGTGAAAGTTTGATTATTCAGCCCAAATATTAAATACTACTTTTCTACAACAATCTAGCAAAACAATTTGTAACTTTGTTCAGCTCTCCAGGAAGACTATACGAGTTTAGTAGAGGATGGTTCTTTAAAATCATATACTCGTCAACTAGAAAAGAAATTAACAAGGTATTAGCAGCCCTGCCATTCATCTGGCAACGTTAGAGCACTAGAATTTTTTTGTGAGTGGTTAAGAAAAGGATAACTATTAAGCAGTGGTGAAAAGAGTGAGAAACATAATATCCCGTCGTACGCATTAATTTTCACTGTTTAGTATCTGGTTACCAAACCTCGCTTCGGAGTCAGCTCGTCTGCGCTAGCCGACTGACCAATGTTATAAGGAAATGTTAGTTTGGGTCGAGCCACCATCACCGTACTTAAACTAAATACGTTAGTAAGGCCGGCTAATGCCAAAGCTTGGACGTTGGCAGAGTGAAGTCCTTCCGCGATTGTTAGAGAAGGGGCTCCCACAAACGGACGCCAAAGATGGCAATCCACTCCTAAGTGTGAACTATTTGGGGATGCGCACACAGAGAAAAAGAATCAAACGAAACGGATTAATTACTCTTTTCATACCAGAAAGAAATATAATTATTTATTGTGCAGGCATTGTTTTCAAATTTCACGCAAATGATTCAGATGAGTTGCACTCGTTACACATTCAAATTTCATACTTTGGCTATTAGTGGAAAAATTCTCTTGGAATTTTAATACTTTTAGTTGATAGAGAAAGTTTCGACATGTAAAAGCTGCACACACGAATTCAGTGTTCAATTGCCGTCTTACCAGTCGTCAATCCACGGGTGAAAGTTATGCCTGGTTTCCTACAGTTAATGAAATATATGTCGGATAGTTTTAAAAGATAAACTAGTAGGTGTTGTGTGCTAGTATCAGTAGAATATACTACGATCCGAATACAAGCTCATTCATAATTTCATTCTTTCATCTTCTTAAATTTATGGATCTTCAATCCTTTCATGATTGCTCGTGAATTTAAATCATACACGAGCCAAATTTCATTAGTTAGATTGTAAAGGCTAGTATTTTCAATGCCTCTCCCAATGATATAAAATTGAAGTGAATATAGTGAAAGTGTACAACTTACTCGGACAAAGAAAGAGCCTGGGCAGCCGCTGCTTCAGAAGTAGAAACATGAGGCAGGGATGGAACACGCAGCGGTCTTAATGGAATATCATCCCCATCTTCGTTTCTCGATGCGCTACATAATAAAACTCAAATGCATTATGCACAATTGTCCCATTTGTGTAACAATTGCTTACTACTTACCGCTCATTCATTATGGAAGCTTGTAATTTGGCTGAAGGGCCAATATGATTGGCAACTTCAAATATTGATGGAATCTGTAGGTGATAGTTAATATTAAGCTACGAGTACGTCACTTAATTTATTCTAATAATTTGATCAGCCAACAACTCTTACCTTGGAATTTTCTTGGACAGATTTAGCTCTAATGAGCTGCCCATGTTTTCTTCTAATTGACGACCACATAGTGCCAAATAAGGAATGGTTTCGCTGCAGAAACAAAGCTAGACTTTAGGAACTGTACCCTAAACTGTGTTATTTAGATGCTATTCAAATGTCTTAAATACCCTATGCATTGGCTCTGGGTCATTATGAACTATATTCTTCCAAGTCACCCGAAACCGCTCTTTTAAGCTCAGGCCCAGCATCATGTAATGTTCTTAGTCCAGCCTATAAAATTTAAATTTCTCTTAATCACCCATCAACAACTAATTAGACTAATATTATTAGCTATAAATTTCATCCATATATACCTGTAGCGTAACCGTATTCTGTGTCTCTTTATCCCCAGGTACCTTATTCATCTCTGCTTTTCTCTTCTTAAATCTCCTAAAGTAATCCTGAATTAGGAAGGTTGCGTAAAACTTGCCTACGGTAACTTCATCATCCACTGAAATTTATAAATTATTTCATCCATGAATTATTGAGGAGCAAGTGCGGCTACTAAATTGCCATGAAATGTTTATCTTTACCCCCAGGAGGAGGAACCACTTGATCTAATAGTTTAGGGCTCGTTCGCTTCCATATCTTTTTAATGACTGTCCTTAGCTCTGAATTTGTCTTCATCAATATTTCCATCCGTCTTAATCCTTAGCGAGGTACGGACGACGGCAAAAAGCGTTGCATTAAACATCACTGTCCCGTCGCTATTTAACGGCATGTTCATGGAGACTAGTCGCTACGGAATTGGGTAAATGTATTTAATCTTAAACTGACAATGACAAGTGGCCAGCCCAACATTGTCCCTGACTTCTTACCTTGCAGGCTACCCGATGAGGACATAATTTCCCAAATCCTAAAGGAGGTGATATTTTTCGCAGCAAAGTGACCACATCCAAATGCTTAATTCGGCCTTTCGCATCAGGGTCGTACTCTGACCACAAACGAACAAACTCGTCTAAATGATGTGGTCCCAGTATTGACCAGTCTCTTGTTAAATAGTCAAAATTATCCATAATGACGGCGACAAACAGGTTGATGATCTAGACAAGTGCGACAAAGTTATTCTAGTCCCCAATTCCAAACATCATAATGAATTATACAAGCTGAAAAAAGTTTGTCTGCGTACCAGGAATGAGCAGAGAAAGTAAAAAGAGATAAAAAATGGAAACGCAAAATCCGATCCACAGCTAGAAGTTGCGGTGCCGGTAGAGTTACCGAGTAACTCATACTCCATATCCGCAGAGGCACATTTCACATCCGCTTTGTTTGAGCAAGCAAGCATGATTTCTTGCCAAGCTTCTCCTGTAAATCGTACAAGTAGAGGGTAGATAACAAGCAACATAAAAGCAGGAAGTATGAAAGCTCACTACGCTTAATACTTAATAGCTTTGTAATTAGCTTATTTCATGTACCTTTTACTAGTATGATATTTAATTTGATTTTTGTACTTGTCAAAGTGAACTGGAGCAAATTGCTTACCTGTTGCAGATCGAAAGAGCACTAAAACGGCTTGTGGAAAAGTTTGAAAATTGTTGTTCCTATTTATTGATCATTTCACATCCGCTTTGTTTGAGCAAGCAAGCATGATTTCTTGCCAAGCTTCTCCTGTAAATCGTACAAGTAGAGGGTAAATAAAAAGCAACATAAAAGCAGGAAGTATGAGAGCTCACCACGCTTAATACTTAATAGCTTTGTAATTAGCTTATTTCATGTACCTTTTACTAGTATGATATTTAATTTGATTTCTGCACTTGTCAAAGTGAAGTGGATCAAATTGCTTACCTGTTGCAGATCGAAAGAGCACTAAAACGGCTTGTGGAAAAGTTTGAAAATTGTTGTTCCTATTTATTGAGGTTGCCGAGTTCAAAGCGATCTTCCCAAATACCTACCAATCCAAGTAGTCTCTAATGAATTGAATTAGAGATTGTTAATTGAATCGGAGAAAACAAATGATTTAATAAAAGTCCAAAGAAGTGTGCGGATCCCTTCTCCCTTGCTAAGTAGCTTGACTAGTCGCATGACGCGAAATAGGCGGAAGAAATTGATGGAAATTGAAATGTTCTTTCCATTTGGCTGTGAGAAGATTAATTTTCATAGTTAATAGGACTTAATAAGATGCTAGATTAATTAGATCATACATTAACTTCCGAGTAAACTATGTCTATGAAACTTCCTAGAACAATGATGAAATCGAAGACGTTCCACGCATCTCCAAAATAGTTCTGTGAGAAATAATTAAATCAATCTAATGGTTAATGAAATTCTAAAACGCGGAAATAATTATCATTTACTTTAAATCTGAAGGCAGCCAGTTTGAGCACAAACTCTAGAGCGAAAATGGCAGTGAATATCATATTGAGAATATCCAGTGCATAAGTGTAGCCATCCGGTTGACCATGGAATTTCATGGCGAGGGTGACAGTATTAATTAGAATTAGAATAAAAATAACATATTCAAAAGGCTGAGAGGTCACCAACCACCATACTTTATACTGGAGTCGATTCTTAGGAATGTATCGGCGAACGGGCTTAGCTTTTAGAGCAAACTCTATACAATTTCGCTGAAAATATAAAGTCATATTTGCTAAACGTTCCAAGCTTCTTCAACCCTCAATACTATAAACATACCTGATTTTTATCAAGCTCACAATTCTTGTACTCTTGTTCCCCTTCGTTTTGAAAAGTGACGATGACAAAACCAACAAAGATGTTGACCATGAAGAAGGCAATGATAATTATATAAATAATATAATAGACGGCTACGAAAGGACGGTGATTGTAAATAGGCCCAAAGTCCTCCTCATGAGAGTCAATCGATTTGTAAAGCATCCTTGAAAAAGCAAAAAAAAGCTTTCTTTTAGATTATACGGAAAAGCATTAAACTAGTAATTAGGAAAAGGCTTGGAAAAAGTTTGCATCTGTTTACTCATCTTGTTGGAAACTGTCCTTGTAAGTTTTTTATAATAGTAATAATAGTATCTAAAGTTTGATGACGAAGGTCATCCTTTGTTTTTTTAGATGTAATTAAAATACTTATTTTTGGACTTGTGTCAACACTCATTGTTGTACTACGCTTGGTAACATTTTCTCCAAGTAAATTAATATTTAAGTAAAGCT
>JAHZMU010000251.1:0-11605 GCA_027743725.1 Rambutsinella grinnellia | reverse complement strand
AACTAATACCATCTTCAACTTTAGCCAAGGAGAGCTACTCTCAATTTAGCAATATATCACTTGCACCAGAAACTTTCTGAGAAGCACAACCAGGCTAAGAGAGGATGATCAATATTCTAATTTTAACAATGCAACATGACACATTATCCTATTTCACTGGGATTTTATTACAATCCCATACATCTTGTTGGTTGTGTTGCTCGACAGCAACTATCTCATGTGAATCTTCCTTTTACCTATTTCTACTTTTATTACTTGCTCGCTCTTGCACCACTCTGGCAAGTTGCTTTATAGTTGCACTATAAAATGCAACATTGCAAGTGAGACAATTGAATGGGAAGAATGAAAAAATGTATGAAATGATACGAGTAAAAGGATTGGACTGAAAGTTTCTATAATTCTTAAGAGAGTTCAATGCATAAGAATTTGGTTTGTTGGATTACTGAAAGGTCTTCGACAGGAGCCATCACGTCACGTCACCCCTTTAGGCATCTAACAGTAGCTTGAAACGCAATTTTCCGTCATTTCTCATCTGGCTATTATTCTTTTTATATCTCTTGGCATCTTTGACTTATATGCGGTGTGTTCCCTTTTTGCATCCTTTTGTAGCCTTTCGAATCGGATAGAATAATAGGAGACTTCATGACAGTAGCGTAAAGCTCAAAAGAAGCTTTGTTAAGATAAGCTCCATGAATAGTGTCTCATGTCATGTTCAATCACATAAGTTATCATTTATTATGCTGATTACTTTTTAAAATACTTGAAGTATGTGGGAACTCGGTTACATGGATAAATGGATTCCATTTAAATCTGATAAATCTGTCTGTGACAGTTGGTGTCTCACCTACTAATGATTCGAAAAAAATGAATGAAGAATGATCGAACATGCAATCACTGTTCTGATACAATGTAGTTGACTATTTTTGGGATTACTGTTACTTATGTCACTAGTCATTTTGATGTGCATTGTTAAGTTAAAATTCTGCGATTATCATGCAATTTCATAGATTGATGGTGGTGGGGTTTCTGATTAGTTTCAGAGATTAAAAAATGCAATTTTCCCATTGATGGTAATGAACCCATTGCGTGTGTTGATGAATTCCTTTGTAATTATAATGTAGGGTTGATGGTGATGAATGAAGTATAATTGTGAGCATTTCCTTCGCATGCTATGAGTCGAAGCATTAGTAAGTAGCATTTAGGTTAGTAAACAAAGTCACTACTCATAAACTTTTAGTGATTAGATTGTATAAGTTTACATTGAAAGTGTTTTAGGCTTACTTCAAGTAATTGGGGAATATAAATTAGGGAAATAGAAACAGATTTGCTGACAATAATTGTTGCTTTAAATGCAAAATAAGCTAATATTGGAGTGGTGTTGAATGAAAAATTAGATTGAGATTGAGGGTGAAGCATTGAGAACGTTCTTAAAATTATAATTGTCTAAATCGACAATGAAAGTGTAAAAGATAATGTGATTCTATTATGCGCTAGCTTCAGTTGATTATTATTGTGTTGAATTATCTGCATGTTGAATGAAAATTAAATATTATAATTAACAGAAATTTTATGAACTAAGCTTTAGATTTCTTTCCGCTTCCTTCCAATCTTTGAGCTCTGCCTCCTTCTTTGAAATGGGACTAAACTCAGGCGTCTGACTTTTTCGTGGCACTCCAACCTCATGGAATTTATTTCCAAGGAAGATAAAAATATCATCGATATCTCCTTCAGATACTTCATAGCTAAAATATTAATTACCAATAATTAAAACTAATAAGATACTTTCAAGAATTATTTCTTACTCTTCTATAATATCTCTATGAACAGTAGCCAAGTAGAAAGCCCTACGAAATACGTCAGCCCACGACATCCTCACATCCCTCAAGAAGAACATGATATTCTCATCTTGTTCATCTAACAAGTCAACATGTCGGAATGTGTCATGCACCTTCTGCTTGAATGCGATTAGCCTGCCCTCTGACACCGACATAAGTTCCTGAGTGGAGAGGACCTCGTGCTTTACTTTGAAGGTGATGATGTGACCCCTTCCATAAGTCGATCTGAGTTTCTCTGGTGTTCCAATAGTCTGCACACATGCTTCTGCTAAAACCACAGTTCTATCCGATAGAGCAAAGGCTTCTTCTGTGTTATAAGTTGTGAAGATTACGGTATGACCCTTCTTATTCAAATGATCTAGGACTGCCCAGATTCTTTGGCGCGAGGCGGGGTCAATGGTTGAAGTAGGCTCTGAGGAAATCAAGTTGACTTTAGCCAAGTTTATTATTTCACTATAAGACTGCTTATTTCATATTTTACCATCAAGCAAAATAATATCAGGCTCTCCAATAAATGCCATTGCTGACCTAAGCCTTTGCTGAATTCCATCTCCATACTCCAGACACTTATCATGGGCCACCTCGATCAAGCCCATTATGTTTAACCATTTTACAACATGTGTGTTTAATAAACTCGGGGGAATTCCCCTTAATCGACCCATCAACTCGAGCATTTGAGCCCCAGTCATTTCTGGATACAAACAGCTCTTTTGGGGACAGTAGCCTATTGAGGATAAATAAGTTTTTCTGTTATGAATTAAGCTGCTCCCTCGAATATAACAATTTCCTTGTGTGGGAATCAGTTGTCCAGCTATCATCTTGACAATTGTTGTTTTTCCCGTTGTTCCCCGGCCTAGAATGGCGATGCATTGAGCTTTCTTTGCTTCAAGACAGAAGTCTTTTATAATCATTTTTGAAGTGGTCGACTTGGTCAGGTCTAAGCAAATCATTGATACGTCATCCGGGAAAGTCTCTGTTAAATTTATGATTTAAAAAAAATAATGTTCAATTATTGCTTAAGTCGGAATTGAACCTTCGTCTAAAAGGGAGCGGACAGTTAAGCTCTCATGTCGAACATCCCTAAAACGTCTAGGAACGTCTGGTTCAGTCTTCTCTCTCTCCTTTAGAAATTTCAGAACCAGCTTCTGAATTAATCGTTGGAAAATTTTTGCATCAGAAAGGAATAAAAGGCCACTGCAACAAATTCAACTGAATTTAGTCCCACTAGCTTCAACATTATGTATTTAGTATTTAGACTGTTTACCAATAGATAAATCCTTGAAACAATAGCGCAAAAGTGTCCACATACATTCCAGGGGAATCCCAAGACTCAGTTGAAAAGTTATAAATTTTTTGCGCCTCAAAACATGAATTAGTTGGCTGGCAAATTCGTGCTGAAATTAAGTTCGTTTTAATTTTTAGGATAATATGTAAATGGTTAATTATTTAAATCTTTTCATACAACAGCATTTGACCAGTTCCTCATCATACTTTTTAACTTCTCCATACAACTGTTCGTCACGAACATAATGTCCTGTTTTCTCTGAATGAGTCGCTTCATCATGGCCCATAGCGCAAATCTATCGATGCAAATTATTAAAAATGTTAAACATGAATATCTACAATTTCTCTACTCACTTCTCGCAAATAAGGATTGATTCCTTTGCAAACATTTCTATAATAAGAGAGGTTATTTAGCTTGATTTAGAATATTAAAAGCGACTTTTGCAAACCTCTGCCCAACATTAGTGAAAAAGTTGTAAAACGCCGCAGTTATCGTGTATGGAGGGATTAAGACTTCAAAAAAGTTTCTCCAAAAGTAGCCTGCATCGTCAGTTGGAGGGGCCAAGGTACACCATAACATTGGGATAATTCCCAAACAAATGTGAAGGACAGCGAGGACATTGTAACCGTTCCAAGCTTTAGGGATTATTGTACTCATAAAGTAGCAATACATCATACTACTCCAGACAAGATAGAGGATGCAAATGATCCACAATGCAACTAGTAAAGAATACTAAATCATAATATGAACTTGTAAAATAATTAATTAGCTTCTTACGAAGAGGCCCCGCCGAGTGAAACGTTTGGGACAAATCCGCCACAAATATTATTACAATCACAAACGATACTGAAAACATGATTAGGGCATCAATAGCGTAGTCTGCTAGCCAATAGATGATATTTGGAACTCCACACATTAGTTGTAAATGTTTCATCTTGAAGAAAACAATTTACTTATAATTTTTGTACTGAATTTTATGCAACAAAAGCTTTCTAAAAGTACCCCCGTTAATCTCTCTAGAACTGGAAGCAAGACACAGAAATGGGATATAAATGAGATTGAGATTGACATGACTAAGGCAAGCAGGATACAAGTGGCTCCACACCCGTCCTCAAATTTGCCTTTCTGTTTTAAATAACATCGATGCAATTTAAGGTTGAATTCGTACATTTGATAACCTACCCGAGCGTCTGGCGGAGGATCATTGATCACCGTTGCCGTATATTGTCGTCCCTCCTTTTCTCCCTTTTTCCATTCCGCTTGAGAGATCACACTCAAGTACACATTCGTCATTAAATTCATTGCAAGAGGTGGACTATGCAATGCTCCGGAGGCAAAGTATCCAACAAAATCGATCGTGCCAATGTCTTTTTCGAAACCAGCTTTCCGAAACTCAAATGCGACCATGTGGTTATTCTTTATGTTACCGACATCATCATCGGGAGATTCAAGAGCTTCGTATAACTTTGGTATTATTCGCTCCGATTTATTAATTTGCTTGCCATAACGGCCAAGGACTTTTGCCACATGATTTGTATAATTCTATAATATAAATTGTATGAATTGCTAATCACATTTAAATTTTTAGAGCTAAATAAATTTGATTACAATTGCTCCATCGTCCTTTCCCATCCTATAGAAGAATTCGAGAGAACGACTCTTGTACTTTTCGGGGGTAAATTCCCTTGCTGGGTTTTCGTTCCTGGATTCCACAAACAATTTCGCTTGGAACACCACGACCCAGATGAAGATCAGGGGGATAATGAAATGAAAAAGGAATGTGTAACCCCCACTCTTTATTACTGTCCACCTCTTCTTCAACAGCGCATTAAAGTAACCACGTCTTGTCAATTTATGTGTTGCATTTTCATCTTCATCATTATCCCCATCCTCCCTGTGCCCTTGAACGATTGAAGGTATTTCTCCTAAAAATTAAAAAAATCAAAATGAACTATTCATTTTTGTTTCGTATTACAATTCAAGCTCACTTACGAAACAAAGAACTAGTTATCTCTTGCCCAGAGTCTCTTCTCACATACAAATCTGTCGCGAATCCTTCTCCCGCAACGGAGGAACAGAGTCGAATAAAAATGTCATTTAGATTAACCTTCTTTATTGAGTACCGCATAATTTGAAGTGTCTCCGAGTTAGTATCAAGCTCTTCGCACATGTCAGCAAACTTATCTTTTGTATTTAAAGGTAGACCAAGAACAAGATTGTCGACTTCGCTAACTCGTGTGTGATGAATAACAGAGACGGAATCTGTTTCCAAAATCCTTTTAACAGTTCCGATAACTCTCTCCGTATCTAGTAGGAATGGAGACTGGGGGAAGGGAAAGGCCGTTAGGTAGTATCCGGTATTATATTGATTCCTTAAATAGTCCAATGAACCACTGCATATTAGCCGTCCATTGGAGAGAAACACAATGCGATCGGCTAAATGCTCAGCTTCATCCATATCTGCAAATACAAATAAAATTCAATAACAAAGCCGTGCCCAAAGTAGACGGAATTTGGAACATGAGTTATTTTGTCGCACAATTTGTTGTAAGTACAATCGTATGGTGCTTTTTCAAAGTGTGGATAATATCCCAAATTTCCTTTCGTCCGATTGTATCCATTCCTAAATAATTTTAAATACTTGACTGTATGAAGAAATTTTGGTATCAAACGCTATAATTCCTTCGAATCGTACCACGCGTTGGTTCATCGAGCAGAAATATCCTTGGCGTGTCCGCTAGCGCCATAGCCATTCCTAACCTTCGGATTTCATCCTTTGTTAATCTATTTGGAAGAAGGGAGCGTACCTTCCAAAGTCCCAGCTTAGTTAAGAGCGTAGCTACCTGTGGCTCACTTTCAGAACTGGAATAGCCGCGTAGCTTTTCACAAAATGCGATATAAGAAAAATGCAAATCTCATAAATAATCATTTAATTTAAATTCATACCATGTAGCAAAGTCTCACATGCTCCCGTACAGTAAGCAAATTAAGAGCCACCAACTTTTGCGGACACAATCCTAGAAATTCTCGTGCCTTTGCAGTGTCATACTGTACATCAAGTCCATTAAGAAGTACATAACCATTCGAGGGCTGTACTAATCCAGCTATTATAGAGATAAGCGTACTCTTGCCACACCCACTAGGACCCAAGATACAAGTAACTTCCTCATGCATCAAGTTTAAATTTATAGAGTCCAAAGCGACTAGATGCTTTCCATAACTTTTAGAAATGTTTCGAATATGCACAAAAGATTTCTTGTTTGGCGCAGGTTCTTCATAAACTATGGGCTTCTCAAATTCATCTGCATGCCCAGCTTGAATATCTTGAACAAGCTTTTGGTGGAGCTCAATTGCTTCCCTCTTTTGTTTGGCTTTCTATGAAATTGCATTTTAACATTTAAACCATGAATTAAACTATCTGCAGTTACGATTACCTCTTTAAACTGATACCACTTGTACGTTTGTGGAAACAATTTTGCAGCGCTTGTCATATCAATATATGCAGCCAAGACGAAGTATATTGTTCCAATAATAATCAAACTTAGTAGGGCACCTCCAACCGAAAGAGTATTCGTCTTTGAGTGAGCTACCTGAAAAATGTTGCTCCATCTTACCCCCTTTTCTGTTCCACAATACAATAATCTTCATTCAAATAAGCCAAATTAAAATTGTTTTAAATTCCAAAATCATACCATCAGTTTCAAAATCTACAAGAGTTCGTATAGCTTGGCGTAGGCACCAATTTGGGAAGATTACTGTTAAGCTAAAGTTTTAAACTTAAGTTTACCAGATTTGTTCAAAATTCATTATTATATTTAATGCTAAAATCATTTACATATGGTCCATGCCGTGATTGATCAAGTCCATCTGATAAAATGTCTCTGGCAAATAGAATGAGAAGACACCTGTCGCAATTGCAACTACTCCGCACATGTTTACTAAACACATGAGATATTAATTAAAATGCATAATATTTTTAAATGATTTTCATCATTACCGTTTCGAATAAAAATGGCAAATAAAAAGTTCATAAACGTTAGTGTAAGCTCGTGGGTGTAAATTAGAAAGTATATCAGGGGCTTATGGCTTTTCTGTATAATCTTTTGTATAAAAAGGAAATTGAAATTATTCTTTGAAATTGAATTTCAATATTTTGCTCAATAAAATCTTACGGCTCCATTTCCCAGGTCAATGGTTATTGCTAGCAAAACCAAAAGTGAAGTAATCGCTCGAAAAACCATTGCATGTAGAAATAGCATAACCCAATGAATATAATTGGGTAAGCCATGCATCTGCAGCAAGTCCTTAATTCCAGTCGCATTCTCCAGAGCAATTTGCTTAACAATCAAGAAGCTCATAAAGCAATATGAAATGACAAAACTGAAAGTTATCACAAAAGTCAGCAAGCTCCTATATTCTTCTGTCCCAAACATGTTCATTGAAACAGATTTCAAACTGCGATCGGGTAGCTCGTTGGTTGATTTAATCATTCTTCGGTGCATTTGAGGCTGTGCAAAAATAAAAGTAAATGCGAGGCAATCTTCTAAAATATGTGCGTCTATTACTCGTCCATCTTTGGTAAGATGATCTTCATGCTTTTCTTCCAAACTTCGTCCGTGTCCAGACGCAGAACCGGGGAACTCATCATCTTGCTCATCTAATGATTCTCCTCTCAGAAATTCAAATAGGTCATCGTCAATGTCGTCAAATGCCCCAGACCTTTCTTTAGAGATTAAGCTTTCGGTTAACTCGGCCATTTCCACTTCCCTCTGCTTGTCTAAAATAAGCCGAATTATAGATTGTTCTATGGCGTATTGCAGCCCAAGAAATCCGGAAGTCAGATAAGGGGTCTCTAAAAATTTAAAGGATCAATATAAGCAATGCCTAATAATATCACAATAATATTATATGCGCTTGCTCCACTCTTCCGTTTCCGCAGCCTCGATAAATGGATAACTTTCTCCAGTTTTGAAGATTGCTTCGTCGAAAAGGCTTATTGCAAAAGTGATTTGGTAAGGTAATCCTGTTATGCTGCTTTTATTAGAATCATCAAATTTGAAAACTACAGCGGCTGGACTTCCATGCTCGATGTTGTCCTTTCTATGCACCACAGCTCGTTCAAACATTTCAAGTTCGGAATTAATTCCAAGAACTCCGTAGTCAGCTTGACCGTGCTTATAGACCCGGTTATTTTCTTGAAGACCAAGTTGTTCCATAGCAAGCTGCATTATCGACGATGTTATGTTATTGACGGGAGTGTACAAAATTAAAGATTGCCCATCAACGTCAACATTAATCTTTCTAAAATGGGCGATTGTGTCATCCATCGATATGTCGGGAAAGTTTAAGATCCTCGAGGCTAAATTGAATGATAAAGGGTAAAGAAATATGGGAATAAAGTAGAATAAAGTAGACATTTCGATTAGATTAAGTGCTTACTAGCTTTTTCTTGTTTATTGTGTGATTGCTTCCAAGAAATTCCTGATGTAAATGCGCCTAAGATAATAAATGTCACGATTGCAGGTACAACCACCTCAATACAGAGAAAAAGGAGGTTTCGGTGGCGGAAAAATAAAGGACTGAATAGGATGGCTGTGAAGATTCGCCAAAAGTTTGCCAATGCATGGCGTATCTCCCTCTTACGACGCTCCGAACTTTTTGGTTCGTCTCTGAATTGGATTGAAATTAGTTAAAATGGGTAAATTAATTATTTATCGACACAAGTCGGTATCATTTAATCTAATACTTTTTCGAGTGTCCAAATGTCTTAATCGCATCCGGGGCATCGGATTCGATTGACATGACAGATGTTGCATCACTGAGTTTCATGGCGGCTGTCTATACTGCTTTCACGGTCGCGATTCGATTGTGGTTTGTAAGACGCACGAGCAGTCAGGTTATGAGCTGGAGCGATTTTGTTACCTGTAAACATATCGTATAGAAGATCTAATTCCCCAGTGCATTAAATCATTAATTTTCAAAGTTAGTTAGTGTAAGGAAAATGGTTGACAAGTTTAGAATCATCATCAATTAAAATTCTTGCTTTAAATTGAGAAGGACTTAAATCCTATAGGATCTCTATAGCATTCAATGCAACATGTCACTTTCAACAAATGGGAAAATGAGAGATTTTGACTATTACAGGTTGATGGTGATCAGAGCAAGAGCAAATGTTATACCGGAAGTTGACCTGAGGTAGCTTCCCTTGCTACCTACTACCATAATACCCTCACCATTCTCCCCTCTTTCATAAATGCATTAAATCATTAATTTGCAAAGTTAGTCTTGTGTAAGGAAAATCGTTGAAAAGTTTAGAATCATCATCAATTAAAATTCTTGCTTTAAATTGAGAAGGAAATAAATCCTATAGGATCTCTATAGCATTCAGTGCGACATGTCACTTTCAACAAATGGGGGAATGAGAGTTTTTGACTATTACAGGTTGATGGTGATCAGAGCAAGAGCTAATGTTATACCGGAAGTTGACCTGAGGTAGCTTCCCTTGCTACCTACTACCATAATACCCTCACCATTCTCCCCTCTTTCATAAATGTTTGCATTGAACATTTTTCTGCCCTTTTTGGACAAGCTGTCCAAGTTCATTTTGCGCTACAGATCAAATGGCAATGACATTAATGCATTGTAATGTAAAATAACAACTTAAATTCATGCTCATCGGCAACTCTAGATCCTTTTTACCATTCCATAAAAACACAACAAGTGTATTCTATCTATAAAAGAATCACTTCCGGTGATTATTTTATGCTCACCGAGAGCAAATGCAAGAGGATCTCGTTTCCGTTCGTCGTGCTTTATTTAAAATCTGCATCCCCAATTTACAGTCATTACAACTCAAACATCATTTTACACAGGAATCGAGAGCTGTCGAGATGGATGAAAGGTAAATTTTCTGTAGAAGTCCAGTTGTGTCCTGTCACTTATTATTTTTTCCATCTGAATCTACTCTTCATTCGCTGACATTTGCCAGTGAGTAATGGGATGAGTAATGTGCTTTTTCTGATCACACCCACAACATTAAAAAATGTACGATTCAAATTTAAATCAGAGCTATTCATATTCATTCATTGAAGGAAATTGGATCGGAATACGATGATGCTTCAGTGCTTCATACGATTACTTCATGCTTCCTCTTTTTGTTTATGAAAAACGGATTATATGCACATGAACTTCATACGAACCATTTCCAACATTCCAAAAGCTGAACTTGTTACGGTAGGATGATGCCAATGATGATGATATTAAAATCAACCCTGGATTATAGCACTACAGCATACGACGGTTAATCTAAAATTGCAATGAAATGACAAAAATCTCGTTTAGAATGGAGAGATTCTGCTATTTTGGTTTCGCCTGTATCATATTTCATTTGGAATTCTGAACTGATCTGAAGCTGCCCATTTTAGTCGTAGTTTATCTCTGTGAAATGATAAAACGCAGATAGCCACTTTGCTAATTGGATAGTGAAGTTTAACTTTTATTAAAGTTGGTCATGTCAAGGTCATCGTATTTAGTTAATAATAAGGTGCACCCTTCCCCCTTGGGTAATCCTGACCCTTACTTGATTATCGAGAAGGCACTAGAGGTTAACGGTCAGCAATGGGGTGAAAATGTTAATTTAATTGAGCAACTTTTACTTCAAGTTGTTCAACAACTGGGGACGGACTATCCGCAATTAAAGTCGTCGTTTGTTGCTAGAAGGCTTCCGAATTTTCTGGTAAAATATAGTTTAAAAATTCAAATCAACTATTAGTTATTGCTAATTGTAATTATTTTAGGTCCCTTACACAAATAAAAATGAATACGCAATCATCCTAGAC
This sequence comes from Rambutsinella grinnellia, assembly GCA_027743725.1. Taxonomy (NCBI): domain Eukaryota; kingdom Metazoa; phylum Arthropoda; class Collembola; order Entomobryomorpha; family Entomobryidae; genus Rambutsinella; species Rambutsinella grinnellia. The sequence continues at coordinate 647 of JAHZMU010000251.1, read as the reverse complement.
AAATTCGATTTCTCACTTATCCCACACGATGCATCAACAGCAAAGCCAAACAATGATAAAGCAGGCAAACCAAACTTTGGGCAAGTTGAGATTTTCGTTCCGAGGAAAAATGATCGCCTATGCCAGCCTGTGCATACGCCAGAGCCTCCGTCAACCGAAGCTAATAATCAAGCAGAATCAAAGGAAAAAGAACCTGTGGAGACAGAGACTATGGAAGATTGTCACGTTTTCTTAGCGCCCAACAAGGCCTTCTATAGCCATGAAGTCTTCAAGGCATTTTCCACCGCTTTTAGAAAGGCTGCAGATGTCATCTTAAGTGATAAATATCAAGAGGATGAACAAAATTCAATCACTTCAACAAGCTCGTCCTGTGATTCACCTTTGCAAGTGCAACTGGTCGGGTCACACCTACTTAAGGATTTGAAGTGCAATTCAGAAGTCTCCAAAATATTTCAAGTGGCCATCACACCTTCTTTACGTCTTCCAACGAAGGTTAAGGAAAACTGCAAAATTACAGTGAACCTCTTGAAAAGCTATATTATCTTGTCATACGGCGAAACAGAGGTTATCATTCGACCCGGATTATTCTACGAGCACGGGTATCACAGAGTGAATGCAAATGTTACAGAGAGGATTCCTCTTTACCA